>JANPXK010000529.1:0-35430 GCA_024704745.1 Rosa lucieae
CGTCCTCCGGTGAACTCCAGCCGGTCTCCGGCGAACTCCGGCGACCACAAAAGCTACGTCACTGACATCAAAAGCTACTATAGCTAGCAACAAAAGCTACTTTGATAAATTTCTGACAATGTCACAAAAGCTACTATCACTAGCAACAAAAGCTACTATCACTAGCAACAAAAGCTACTCTAGTAAGATTTCCAGCAACCTCCAATGAGATAACAAAAGCTACCATCACCAACAATAAAAGCTGCTGCTTACCAAATAACCTATGCTCCCCAAAACGAAAAACTACTATCCCCACCAACAAACTACTGTCACCAATATCAAAAGCTACTCTCATCAGCAACAAATGATACTCTCACCAACACTAGAAAACTACTCTCACCACCAGCAAAAGCTGCTTTCACCAACATCAAAATGCTGCTCACCAACAACAAAAGTTACTGTCACTAACACCAACGAGCTACTCTCACTAACATTAGAGAGTTACTCTTGTATCAAAAACTACTCTCACCATTACAAAAGCTACTCTCACCAACGCAGAAAACTACTATCACCACTGTAAAAAACTACTTTTATCACCGTCAAAAGGTACTCTTACCAACGTTAAAAACTACTATCACCATCACAAAAAACTACAATCATCACGACCAAAAGTTACTCTTACCAAAGACTAACAAAGCTACTATCACCAACTGAGAAAACTATTACCAACCACACACAAAACTACTATGAAACATTAAAACAACTACAAATTTACAATGCACAATGCTCAATCTTGCATGTATTGCACATATCATAATCGATCAAAATAACTTGTATCCATGAGCATCATTTACTAGAGTAAGCCGTAAAATCCATAAGAATTACCAAAATCAAACCAAAGCTATCAAATTCACAAATATCAACAAATGAGTTTCTACCAAATCCAAAAACTGTTACAATACATAATTCTAGGTTTTGAACGTGTAACAAAGCTTTGATCTCTGGAATTAGTACTCTTGCTCTTCCCTACGCCTAATCTCACCATCGAAGACTCATCGCCATCATCCAAACAACGACCTGCGTGAAAATTCAGCAATCAAAATTGAGATTTTTAAAATAATTTGCGCCTGCAAATTCAAATTCAATTCAAATTCAAATCAAATCAAATCAAATCAAGTTCCATCCAAATTCGGAATACTCCGAAACCAAAACAGATGATTCTAGGGCTCCGAAATGAGAATCCGAAGCAAACAAAGCCGAAATTGAAGAAAAAGCGAGAAGGAGAGAGGTACTACCTGAGTCACTCTAGGTGAATAGAGTCCGAGTTGGCATCGTTGAGGCTTTGTAGGAGGAGCTGATCGAATCTGGTTCGCAGTAGTCTGCGAAAACTTCATCATCGCGGAGACGACGAAGCCTGGCAGAGGGAGATAGGGTTTGCTAAAGAGCGAGCGAGATTGGGGAGGGCGCCGTGCCGGTGGTCGCCGGAATCGGAGGCGGAGATCACGAGGTGATCTGTGATCAAGGAAATAGAGAGAGCGCCGTGCCGGTGGTCTTCGGAATCGGAGGCAGAGATCAAGACTTGATCTGTGATCGAACGTCGATGATCAGGTGTTTTGCCGGCGAGCTGGTGAGGTCTGAGGTCTGCAACGGTGAAGGGGAGAGAGAGAGGCAACGACGTCGTGTGGGTTTGTGAAGGGATCTGCAACCCGAGAGAGAGAGAGAGAGAGAGAGAGAGAGAGAGAGAGAGAGAGAGAGAGAGAGAAGAGAGAGAGAATGTGTGGAGCAGAATGGTGGTTGTTGAGAGAGAGAATGTGTGGAGCAGAAGAGGCTTTTATTTCAGCTCTATCGGTGGAAGGGTAAATTGGTCAAACGGGGAAAAAATTGAAGCATTAGGTGGCCTTATGAAGACAAAAAATATAAAGTGGCCTTATGACTAATTAAAGTTTCAAAAGATCACTTGTGTGTAATTTTCTAATCTATTAAGCAATTGCCACCCGCTGATACAAAGAGGCACAAGAACCTATGTCAAGGCTTGAGCCATCAGCGAACGATGAGATAGCTACTGGTCACAAAGCTCACGAAAAATGCGGTACTTGGCATCATGGTACTTCTCTAAGGTGAAGATTTGTCGTTCCTAATAGGTGCTTACATCAATGAAAGTACCACCTAAAGGTCACATATTTAATTGTCATTTTAGCACCCGCCAAAAACTATAAATCATATAACAAAATCACCATCATGTTCCTAGAGCACTCTTGCATTCAAGAAACCTACTTGCGACTCAAAAATCCAAGGTCATGCTACCTGCAACTCGAATTTGTCAGACTGAATATCAACCAATCGAAAACTTCACCCAAATGGACCTATGATACGCACGACCTTTTCATTATCTACATCTCCGAAAAATCCTAGTAAAAACTGCAAAGGAATCTTCATAATAGAGCAACTGGAGTCCGTAGGAGAATCTTGAACAATCTGATATGCAGCCTTGATATATCATATGTGCATATTATTGGGGATATGTCAGAGTCAAATGGACCATCACATATGTATCACCATTAATTGTCTGCTTATTTTGGGAGAAAGGAATCCTCATTCAACGTGGTTACGGGGGACAATGCTATAAATATCACGACGTATGTAAGACAACAAGTTTTATTTTGTTTTTGTTTTGTTTTTTTTGTGTTTTGTTTTTTTTGATACCCAGAAATTCCCCAAACCTGCTTCACAGACCCAACCTCAAATAGGGGCCTCTCCTGTCGAACACTACAATCTTTAGGCGACAGCAAACTCTCACAAATAGCAAGGTAGGTATCGAGAAGGGGTTCAAACCCCATTTCACATGGGAAGCAAACCATGGGCCTTTCCATTCCTAATGCGTCATTGGTATAACAATTTTGGTAGTTTGATAAGGTAAAGAGGAGAAACAGAACAGAAGAAACACAAGCATTATATACATTCCTCTCCTCAAAGTGAGATGGAAGCCATACAGCATTATCAGAATACTGATGAAATCCAGGCTGACGATTCAATGGCGGCCGTGCATATTCTTCAGGCATTCTATCTGAACATTATCAGGTACATCTGCAAATGGCATACGGTACCGTGCAGAGGTAGGAGAAGTTGGAAACTCTGCCATTGGTCTTGGATCAAGGTGCCCGTGATGCCTAGGAGAATAGTATGCAGGACTCCACCGTGCTTCCATGTTGTTAAACCTTTGGCTATGGGCTGATGGTGTTGCCCTGAACCTATATGAGGTATTTTGAGGCGATGCAGGTTATAATGAGACATGGATATCTCGTTTCTCTGGCTATGGAGGCCACCCTCGAGACTCATTGGACTAAAGAACTGTTCAACTCCACGGAGATCATCAACTGAAGTGATAACAGGGGACTCTAAATGCTGCTTCCTAAATTCGGAACCATCATTTAAGTTATTGAGAGCATCAACATACCTCCTCTCATGATCCCTTTCATCCCCGTCATAGTGTGAGGAGCCACCATCTTGGTCGGGATACGAAAACAAAAAAATCCTGAGCCTGGTGAAACCATCACCCGACCCCAACTTATCATACTCTCCATCATGTTGGTCACATCATCGTCATTCACAACCGAGACAAGGGCGTCAAGGTCCTCATCCGGTTGCTGGTACTTAAGCACCGCCGCCCCTTCATAAAGCTCCCTCATCTTGCTCATCAACTCCTCATACCTAATGTCTCGCGGAACACTAACAATCCGCGTCTCCCCACCGACATATCGGAGCCTCCCATCCTGCGGCCGAGGCAATATACTACCGGAGAAACTACACCACAATTTAACACGAGGGGATTGTCCTCTTCAAAACAGGGCTGGAAACATGGGTGGAATTAGAGCCAAAGTGAGGGGTAGTGGAAGGGCTCTCCATCAAGTAGACAGCCTGTTGCTGCTGCTGATCAATTGGCTTATCCGACTCACTCAAGCATGCAATTCCTTTATTACACATGAGTGAGTATCATTCAAGAATTTCAAATTTCCGAAATTTGAGCCGGTAATCATAAGCATGGTCTCCAACTTGAATAACCCAAATCAACAAATCTTCCATTTATAACAAACTAATCATATCTCCGAGTCCGGCATTGAAACAATCACCAAAACCACAAATTCATATAAAAAACTAATGAATCAATTCACCCCCAAAATTCAATGCCCCAAAAATCAACAAATTCTGGCGTAAAAAAGAAGTGGGTACCTGAAAAGTAGGAGAACTAGGCAATACCAAGATGGTATCAGGGAATCTTGGATATAAAGGCCCAGCCCAGTTCGGCTGCTGTTGCGATCTAGCACAGCAGAAGAGAGAGCGGGAGCATGGGAGTGAAGAGACTGGTTTTTTATCTGTGAAAAATAATAATAGGTGGAGAAGAAGAAGAAGAAGATGATGATGAAAAGGGAGTGAAGGACCGCCATAGGTAGTAGGCTTTTGGTTTTTGGTTCGCTTGGTTTTGGGTCGGGATGCGATGCCTGTTTGCCAGGTAGTGTCCCACGTGGCACTACCTGCCTTTCTCGTTTCTTCTCTCTCGCTAGCATCTGATTTATCTCCTCCGGAGGAATTTGGCATATGCCGTTTCGCACGTGCTTCTGCATACTTCGGATTACCAGCAAACATTGCACGATTCACCCCTCATCAGTGGTGGCGACAAAAGAGTCAGTACCTAATCAATTTGTAAAAGATTATTTTTCAACATACCACATCTGCTATCAGTTTCTCTAGCTAGCAAATTTGAGAGCTCTTTGGAAACGTGAGCTTATGATGAAGGATTAGTCTGGTTTTGCTAGAACTCTGGTGGAATTCAGTTCGAATACCGAATGGGTGGAGTGTTACTAACTCGTATAACGTAACCGAGGTGACTTGCTACTTCACATCTGATAAAAAAAAAAAACGTACCAATACTGAAGCCAAATAACATCTCTAGTCTTCGACGTGTGTGTAAAATAGTCTGCAATGAATGATGGCGATGGCGGTTTTGAGATATAATTTTAGGTCAGATTGGGATAAAACTTTTTCTTTGATTTTTAATATCCACTTACGGGAGAAGTACATCCTAAATTTCTTGGTGTTGGTGTGATTTGTATAAAATGGCCACACGTTTAACATTCAGAATTATGTAATTGGCTTTTCTATTTAGTGTTTAGAAAGTATTGCAGCCCGTGCGATGTTGCGGTTGTATTATCAATATGGCCAATACTGCATTTACAAACATTAAACACATTATATATCTATGGTCAATACTACTCCATTTACAAACATTAAACACATTATATATCTATGCCAACACACCATAGAATGGTGTGAGTTATGGGATCAAAATTTCTCTTGTCCCTCACTCCTATTATAATTTAATTAAAGTGTAAATTGATGCTTGGATTTATGGTGTAATTTAATGGGAAAGAGGGGCAAAATGGTAATTCATAGCTATTAGGATGGCAGCTTCGTAATAAATAAACAAAGGGGCAAATGAGTAAATCAATATGACAGTTATTGTTCACAAACTTTAGATAATTATACATCTACTTGCGCTGTGGTATCAATATATTCACTTAATATACTACATTTACAAACATTCGATACATTATATATCTACAAATGGCATTGTTTCACCTTTTTTTTTTTATCAAAGAGAAATTTTATTAACTCCAAAGAATGCATCAATATGGGGACAAATTGTTCTCTCACTGAGAACCCCCACAGAGCTAGTAGACTACAAAGCATCAATTAAATCATGGAGCCAAGGAGGCCCTACATCTTTGCAAAACATAGCTTGCACTAAAGACAAAGCAGATCTTGCCAATTTGTGAGCCACCAAGTTAGAGTGTTTCTTCATTTGCTTCCAAGAGACCATGTCAAACTCTCTCATCATCAATCTAACTGCATCTAGAACTCCTCCAATATCACTAAGATCCCATCCAGAGACATTCAATCCATTAATCACATTGAGAGCATCACCATAAACTGCCACATTTCTCAATCCCAATTCTCTACAGTACTTTAACCTATGCCATAAAGTTAATGCCTCAGTTGCAGTAGGTTTAATGGAAGCCGACAGGGGAGTAGATAAAGCACCCATCAACCGTCCTGCATCACTCACAATCACTGCACCCATCCCAACACACTCCTTAACCACATCAACAGCACCATCAAAGAACAACTTGGTTTATGCCCTACTTGCAACACCAACCTCCTGAACAGTAGCAGAACCCTCTACATGTTGTCCATCCTGCAAATTATTATAACCTGCCTTCACCCTAGCAAGTTCAGATTGCCACTCTACACTTCTTTGAACAATCTGGTCAGCCTTTAATGCCACCTTCCCATGCAGCTCCTCATTCCTACTCTTCCAAATCCACCAATTAATCAACCCAAACAACTCCAACTCACGTTGATTACCTACAGTAGCAACATGAAGCACAAGATCAAGAAAAGAAAGTTCCTTCCAGAGTTTGACAAAACCTCTCAACCACGTACATTTCCACACCTTTTGGGCTCTAGAACACTCCTAAAGACTATGCAGCACCATTTCAACTGACTTACCACACCTACCACAACCGTCATGAGAACAAATTTTGCGCTTAAACAAGCGCTCAACACAAGGAAGGAAGGAATGGCAAACTCTCCAAAGAAAGAGCTTGACTTTGTTAGGGACCCCTAGCCCCCAAATAATACTCCAGATATTTTTGGACATCGTGTATGATGGGATGGCTTGTGCAACAGCCTTTATCAACACTGTTTTACCAGCCTTCGACAACAATTTGGATTACCACCCTTGTAAATGATGGTCAAGCCGCTCATGTATCCTCTTGAAAATCTCATTTTGATTATTGCCAGCCACCGTTGGGAGCCCTAAATACCTCTCATGAAAGGGAACAACAGGAACTCCTAGTAATTGAGTGATAGACACTTTCTGATCATCTGAAATTCCTGGCCCAAATGCAATTGCAGATTTTTGAAAATTAATCTTCTGCCCTGCCGCACACTTATAAAGTAGTAGACACTGTTTTAATCTTGTTAACTCAGGGATATCTGCTTTCCCAAATAGGAGGCTATCATCAGCAAACAAGAGATGCGAGATTGTCGGAGCCCCCTTAACCACCCTAGCTCCATGAACAAGACTGTTACTTTCAGCCTTTTGAAACAACCCAGTAAGCCCTTCAGAACACAGAAGAAAAAGATATATGGATAAAGTGGGTCTCCTTGCCGTAATTCCCTCGTCGGTCTGACCAGCCCTACTGCTTCACCATTCCATGGAACACTGAAAGATACAGATTGCACACAGCGCATAATCAAATCAACCCAACTCTCCTTGAACCCCAATCGCAGCATAATGTTTCGAAGAAAGACTCATTCCACCTTATCATATGCCTTACTAATATTCGACTTCAATACATACAAAGGATCATCTCCTGTTTGTCTACTACGAATGGAGTGAACCACCTCAAATGCAGTAATCACATTATCATGGATGCAACGACCTGGTACAAAGACACTTTGGATGCAACGACCTGGTACAAAGACACTTTGGAAACTTGAAATCACCACTGGTAATATTGCTTTCATGCAACTGACCAATGCTTTAGAAATTAGCTTGTAAAGGACATTGCACAAACTAATTGGTCGGAAGTCAGTCACCATCCTAGGATTATCAAGCTTCGGAATCAAAGCCAACAGTGTGTGATTGAGCCCAGCTAACTCAGCTCCATCATTCAAAACTTGCAAACAGAACTGATTGATATCATCTCCAACCACCTCCCAATAAGTCTGATAGAATCGAGCTGAGAATCCATCTTCACTCAGTGACTTGTCTGGTCCCATCTGCTTCAATGCAACATCAATATCATTCCTTGTAAAAGGTTGTTTAAGTTTCCGGTTCATATCCTCGGTAACTTTCTATTGCACCGCATCGAGAACCAGCTCCATATGGTTACAACCCTAAGAAGTAAACAACTTTGAGAAGTAATCTAAGAAAGCATTCTGAATGCCCTGATCAGAATCCTGCCAGTCTCTCTCTGAATTAGTAATACCTTGTATACAGTTTTTTCTTCCCCGAGTCTTTGCATACCCGTGAACGAATTTTGTGTTACTATCTCCCTCCTTCAACCACGGCACCCGAGACCTCTGTTCCCACAATGACTCCTCAAGCTCCATAAATCTGTTCAACTCACCCAGTACCGCCTTTCGATCCTGCTGTACCCTTTCATCTAGATTATCAAAAGGCCATTTGGATAACTCCCCATGCAGCTGCCTTATCTTCCGCAGAATATGGCCAATATTATCATCATTCCAACGCCTCAAAGCCTTTGAAAAATTAAATAAATTTCTTTGAATGTCTCCCAAGGAATTACTCTCAGCCCAATTTTCATGACCAATGCTCCCACAGCCCTCTTCTTTTGGCCAAAATGCTTTGAACTGAAATCTTCTATTGAATTTCTTCTTACCAACTCCTCTCCCAACTACACCATCTGTTAACAAAAGTAGGGGGATGTGATCAGAAGCATCTATGTGAAGCTCATGAAACTGCGGGAACAAATCTGCAGCCTCCTCATGAAGAAAATATCTATCCAATCGCTCTACAATGGAACCACGTTTCCAAGTAACCATTGGTCCCGAAAACTCAACTTCTTGTAGCCCACAATCATCAATGGCTTCCCAGAATTTCTGAATTTGTGCCTCAGACCTCTCATTCCCACCAATCTTCTCAGAAACACTAAGCAATTCATTAAAATCCCCAAAGACAATCCACGATCCCCTTACCGAAGCAGTTATTTGTCGCAAGAGTTCCCAAGAAAATTGTCGGAGATGAGTTTCCGGATTTCCATAGAAACCAGTGACCCTGATAGTTTCCCCATTCAGCTGTATCTCGACATCAATATTCCCTTGAGAAAAGCCCAAAGGCCTGATGACCAAATGACTCTTCCAGCACAAGGCTAAACCACCGCTACTGTGACCCACCTTCCCCAATACACTACACCCACCAAAACCGAAATTAAAGCAAATATCAGCCATTTCCTCCTCCTTTTTCTTGGTTTCCATTAAGAACACAAAGTCGGGGTCTTTCGCTTAAAGAAATTTCTTCAAGGCTTGGAATGTATGCAGGTTCCCCAATCCCTGCACATTCCAACTAACGCCTATCATTGCTCGTGATGGGCCCAACAATCGGAGCCCATCACGGCTAAACATAATCTTCTGTAGATTAGGTGGGGAACTGGGGCCCACTTCAGACTACATAACCATGCTTCAGGCATAGTTTAATTGAGGGGGACTCAACATTAGGTGGGAAAGAAGCTAGTTTGTGGACTTTCCCACCTAATGTTGAGTCCCCCTCAATTAAACCATAATCTTCTGTAGATTGCTTCCTCACATCTTGCTCAATCAATCCCGAATTCACAGCCAACATATCATCCAGTTATTCCTTTAGACATGAATACAGTCATAAATGAGGTGCCACGTCATCACTCAGCGACGCTGGCGCTTGATCGTAAGAAACTCCGCCAAATTCCGATCCTCAATATCAACTTACATCTCCTCCTCTCCCTGCACTCCGCCTTCTTCAAACTCCAATCTCGATCGAACTGATCCAGCAACTTCATTATTAGAAACACTTAAGGACCAACCCTTTGGCTTAGGAATCAACCCAAATCGCTTCCCTTGAAGCTGTCATTCCGGGTCGATCAAAAACACATCCTTGGATAACGTTTTCCATCTTCCAAATCTCTCCTTCGGAATCACACCCTCTTTGTGCAATTGACATCCTGAGCTTACATGGTCTAAACGACCACAAAAGAAGCAGAAATAAGGTAGATGTTCGTACTCCAACTGGAACTTTTCAGGTAGCAACCCCATACCTATCGAAATTTTAACCCACCTTTGTAGTGGCTTGGACACCTCTAACCCAACTCGAATACGTAAAAACCATCCACTACAATCTTCCCCAAAGCCACCACCCATCGGGTAAAAAGTCCCTAACTACCTCCCAATACGCTCAGCTAGTCTGATGGTCATGAAAGCAGGTTTAATACCTCTGACAGGAATCCAAAAAGCCTAAGAATTAAGAGATATTGATTTGGGATCCACCGTTCCATCTTAGGCAGTAAGGAGAAGTAAAGCATGGTCAAAAGTCCACAGACTCCCCTTCAAAAACTTCCCACTATCTGCATCAGACCTAAATGAGAAGAAAATTCGATCAGAATCTTCCCATTGAAAGATAACAACCTCTTCCTTTAGGGCCCAAATACGTTTCATGGTACTCTGCAACGGTTCGAAGCAAAAAGATTTATTTGTCAATAATTTACCCACTAACCAACACTTTCGATCAACAACCTCCTTCGGATCTTCTAACTAGATCACATTCTGATCCTCTTTTTCTTCAATGGCCATTCACTTGGTTAGATCCACAAGGACCTCCTCCATCTTACACAACCACGTCGTACAGAATACCCAAAACCAGCAACCCTACTCCACTCCTTGGAGCCACCACCATATACGCACAAATGATGGCCGGCAAGGCAGAAGGACTCGAAGAAGTCGATTCACTTCGTTCTCCCAAACCCTAACTCTCGCTAAAGAGAAGGGACTCCAAGCGGTGGACTGTATTGTTTCACATTTTATCTGGAATCTTACTCATATATATATATATATATATATATATATATAGGGATACTGACCATTTACACAATTTTAGGATAAAAATTGCCCAGTTACCCAAACACTCTAAGAGATTATTTCCCTAATATCCAATTAATTATTTTTTTAATTCTTTTTTATTTATTTTTGAGACATTTTTGCCCTCTCATTCTTTGTCACTTAGAGAGAGAAGTCAATGGAAACCTTTGCCAGACTCCAGTGACCATTTGCTGGCTGAGGACTCCGGCCACGGTCATTGGAATCCCGAATCCAGTTACTGGACTGGTGACGGGATTCCGGCGTCTGAATTTATTGCCCCCTAATAATACCCAGTAACCATATTATTGCCCTCGATAATCATATTATTGGCCCCCAATAACATTTTTATTAGGGATCAATAATTAGTTAAAAATGAAGATGTTTTTAATTTTGAAAGTTTTAGTAGGTTTATCCAAATAAATAATTTTATTATTGCCCCCCAATAGTCTTATTATTGCCAGATAAATATTTTATTACCCCCAATAATCTTTTTACTATCGCCCAATAATCTCATTATTATCTTCTAATAATCGTTTTATTGCCCACTAATGATCTTTTTACTGCTTGCTCTTGGGCTTTATGAAATTTCTCATTCAATGGAAAAAAGAAAAAGAAAAAAAATCGTAAAAGACAACACTCAGTTGATACACAATGTCTTATCACCCTTTTCTTATCTAATTAAGCTGACTAGCTGAGGGCCCAGACTTCTTTTGCACATGGTAATTGGCCAGGAGATATTATCATGGTAGCAGATGAAAGTCTTTGGTTTGGCAATCGTGGATTTCATTACTTTTCTTCAACTCTATCCTCCCAGAAGATTATGATTCACCAGTTTCATCTGCCGCCGCTCAAAAAGTCGTCGTCTGTGGCATTCCCCAACCAACAAGTACCCGATCTCCGATAAGCCTCGTCTCCCGCGGTTTCTTCCTCCACCGAACCACCGTCGACCTCAACCTCAACCACCTTAACAATGTCTTCGTCGCTGTCGGGTTCCCTAAGCAGGACCCAGCCAAGATCCGGATCGCTCTGGAACACACCGACTTCTCTGGCTCAAGTACTCCAAGACGAGTGCTCACTTCTCACTTCTTCGTCGTCGTCATCACCGCCAAGACTGTTGCTGCTTACTGGTCCAAGCAAGATCTCTTTCCTCTCAGGAAAGAGATTGGAGAGGGGAGGGCAGGGGGGAAGAGAGAGAAAGAGAGAGGAGAGAGAGAGAGACAGAGAGAGAGAGAGAGAGAGAACATGTAATTGTGAGTGATTTGTAGTTTCATAATTTTTGAAGGTTAAAAGTGACATTTTATCTTTAAATTAGGTAAATGGGCGCATTAACATCTTACTGAAGTAAGTGGGTTCATAATAGTCTAAATTGGGCATTTGGTCAAGATCCCTTGACAGATATGTCTAACAATATATCTGTGACTACTTGACCTTGACCTAAAGAAAAAGAAAAATGTGAAGAAGTCTTTCTGGAAATTTCATGGTTAAAGACTTGAAGTTCGGGTTAATTGATCAAAGTTAGGCGTAAAAAAAATCACAATTTATATATAGACTAACAAAGGGAAATAAAATAAATTGGTATAAAATTAAGACAATGAAAACCAAAGTAATCTAATTTGGTGTTCTGTACTAGTATCTCAATTCAATTATAGCGAATTCGCTCTTTGATGTTTTATGAGTTTCATCACATTTCTTGATTTTGGATCTCAGAGCATCTTCATTCGTAGCCATTTTTTCCATTTTTGGCCTACCTCTCTCTCCAACCATAAACCATTACACGGACTTCCAAAAAAAAGTTGGCCCGCTAACATTTTTAAGGCTAAATTTGGCTTCCATTGCATAGTCCAAATTGTGGGTCTCATATATTTTTTTTTATGTTTTGTTTATTTATGTATTATCTTTTATACATTTATGAAATAATAGTTTTCTTATACAAATGTATTATTTATAATGTTTATGAATATAAAAATTACACCATTGATAAGATCTTGTTGAGATCTTCAATATGAGCATAATATTTGATATGCTCAAAATGTTTTTGCTTAAAAGTGTCATTTCAAGTTTTATGATATATACACACACACATATATGTTTTTATTTAAGTAAAATAGACTAATTTTATTAATAGCCTAGTCAAAACCATACACGGAAATATATTGCGAGCTGGGAAAAAGAAAATTGGAATGCAAAATGTAAAACATAAACAACAACATAAAGTAAAACAATGAAACTAACAATTATTGAAATATACTTAAAAAAAAAACTAACATTAGCTAATATTCCGACAAATTAGCATCACTTCCTCCATAACCATCACTTGTTCTGAATCCACCACTTTGGTTGTCCTCAGGCATAGTTTCAGCACTACTTGTTCCAAATCTACTACTTCCTCCAGCATAGGGCACTTCTCAATACTCACCACTTCCTCCGAATCCACTTAGCCGTTATTTACAACTATTATCATACAATTTTTAGTCAAACTAGCCATTTTTGACAAGACCCGCCCCGAAATCTCACCCTGAAATACGAGGTGGCCTTGCGGGGCCTACTTTCTGAGAAAATCGTACCGAAAATTTGGCAGAACTTTCCCTAAAAGTGGACAACCCAAAACTTGTTAAAACAAATTTACACTTCTAAACAAACCTCCATAAACTCCTGGAGCCATCCTACTCCCAAACCGAACAACTCCACAATTTAGAGTATCAAAATAATCCAAATATCTCAAGTTTACAACCAACTCATAATTTACAATATTAATACAGAAATCCCATGGTTATCAGAGCAGTCTAAGAACAATGAAATATGATACACAAAGTAGGTTAGCTAGTAACCTATAGATGATAGATGGCAGCGATGGTGCTAAGTCTCAACTTCTTAGCCGAACAGCTACACTGCGAACTGGGCATTTGAAACCAAAGGACCCAGGGGGAAAGTAGATAAAAATGTTAGCGTGAGTGGACAAAAATAAGTAATTGTAAAGAAAAAGGGATGTTATACTTTCCCACATTTATTTATTTAAAAGTCCAATGCATGCAACATTTATAAATTAAATATATTTCTCGCAACACGAAAATTCGTGAGAACATTCCACCCCCGCTGGTTAAGAAAAATTGAACTAGCGCTGCTAGTCAAAATAAATATAAAGTATGGGGAAGAAGTTATCACCATACAAAAAAGGAAGCCTCCCAGGTTCTGCTCAACTCAGCCACAAACACATAGTAAGCGGGGAGGAGTACAAATAGGCTGGCTAGTAATAAAATAAAATG
The DNA here is from genome assembly GCA_024704745.1 of Rosa lucieae. Lineage (NCBI taxonomy): Eukaryota > Viridiplantae > Streptophyta > Magnoliopsida > Rosales > Rosaceae > Rosa > Rosa lucieae. Next base: position 13,932 of record JANPXK010000529.1, read on the forward strand.
ACCCAAGTATGGTGGCTTAAAATCCACGAAAATCGAAAATCAGTAAGGTTTCCCCAAAATCTCACGAGAAAAAAATATATATAACAATGACGTGACCTCGCACACCAAAATATTCTCGAATTCATAAATCAATATGCAAGAAATAATAAATATATATAATTCTGGAATCACCTAGGAAAGACTCGCCAAAATTCAATAAAAAACACAAGTCTAAAATCGAGCATAACAATTTCCAATCCGAAAGTCCAATCGATAAAAATAATTCAATATTTAAAATCAATTAATACGCTCAATAATTTAAATGATAATTTAATAAATTCTTAATTAAGAAAATAATTGCATGCATTATTTAAAATCAAACGTACACTCACAGTATACGGCTAAGGTTGCCGTATATCCGAAACCTCCTCGTGAGAATCCTCCTCACGTCCTGTACAATGCAGCACTCATAAATAACTAAGCACAGAACTGAATTTAAATTTACGTCAAATGTGTTTGGCTCCAAAACCAGTTGGTGTGCAAACTGTCTCTTTTGAGCGAGTGATTGCATAGGCGTGCCAGCACCGTGGGGTGCAGTCGTCGGGGTAGTCCCTTGACCTGACTTCTTCTTCAAGCGCTGTGGACAAGGAGAGCACCAACCTTGTCACAGGGTTCTTCTCTTGCCTTTCGGAAAAGGACTTTTGCCTTACGGATAAGGACTTTGGGTGTGATCTCTTCGGTCACCAAAATCGATACTCAACGTTGTAGGTTGAGCAGAGCAATCACTGGGAAGTCTTGAGAAAGCACGGGGTTTGCTAAGGAGTATCTTTAGCTTCGTTGGGTTGCGAGGGCGTTACCCTTGCTTCGCTGGTTGTATCGGTGGCAGTAGCACTGGCAGTTAGCTCGCGAGGAGACTAGGACTGGAAGCACGGTCGCCGGGTTGATCTGGTGATGCTGACAGTCAGCTTGCGAGGAGACTAGGACTGGCGGGTGGTCACCAGGTTTCAACGAGGTTGAAGGTTTGCTCCGGGGAGGCTTTCTAATCGCTGAGATTAGTTGATTCGAGAGAAGTCCTTGATTTCGCCGCTTAACCCTTTATTTATACCTTAGGGTTTCGACTGCTCCTTGTCTTAGAAGGATTATTAATTGAAGCTTCCTATTCAATCTCTACTACTCAATCTCAAGAAGGTTTCATTTCCTTATGAGTCACGGAATGGGAGAAGCTATACCCCAAACCCGAGTAGCTTTATTTTTGGGCCGCAGGTATCGGCCCACTGGCTTAAACCCACCAAAGGATCCTACCAAAAATACTTTTGGGCTCAAACATTGCCCCCCAGGCCCCGAAATCAGGCCCGCGAAGATGTAACTGATTGAAGGGGACTAGAACGACGCGCCGGTCGCTTGAAACGATGCCATTAATGAAGGTCGCGTCCTTTCGTTTGCGAAACGCTTTCTGTCGTATCGTTTCCCTCACAAAATTCTTTATTTAAACCCACAGCCGCAAGACCTGTCACATCAGAAACCCTTCCAGTCTCTTAAACCTAGAAAAACCCATTTCTTCCAACATCTCCTTTGTAGACACCCAGAAATGGCTCCCCCAAAGAAAATCATCATCGATCAGGAGGAAGAGTTAAACGAAAAGGCTGCTCAAACTTGGGGCATCAACATCGGTGTCCGCATTCGTCTTCAAACATCTATCCATCGACCCCTGCTCCTTCGCTTCTCCGACCATCAAACCGGACTGGGTCCAGCGCCACAAGATGCTATTCCAGCCGACGCTATCGCTCTATACGGCCTACCAGTCCGCCGGCCCATTCCAGTCCTCCGAAGGACTCCTGGAGATTTTAGTAGCTGGGGTGCCCAAAACCATCGAGCCAAAATAGGGAATTGGCCATCCTCCATTAGTGCAGCGGAGACTTCTTGGTATCGCGAAACACGGGTCCGGGATCTGGCTCGCTGGAATGCAACAGGTATCGCGCATACTATCGACCTATGTTTCCATCTTCCTCGCGGTGGCAACCGCTCGCCGCTCGCTGCTTTTCTTTGTTTCTGGAATACCGCCACCAACACATTTGACTTCAGATTTGGTCAAATGAGTATCACTCTGTTGGATATCCTCGCCATCACTAGCTTGCCCATCGATGGCGAACCCTATGTGCATGGCCAATTTGATTCTGTCAATTTTTCCTTGACCATGGCCCAGCACGGTCGTAGCGCCCACAGTGGCTCCTACCCGCGATGGTTGGCCTATTACAGCCAGGAACACAATGCAACTGGCGGAATCGCTTTTCTGGAATATTGGCTCTGTAAGTTCGTATTCTGCACCTCTTCCTGCAAGCCCATTGGTACTTGGACTCTCCTAGCGACGGCCCTCTACAACGGCCGCAATGTCGGGCTCGGACAACCGGTGCTAGGAGCCCTTTACCGCATGTTATACCAAGCGACGATGCATCCATTTGAGACCAACATGTCCGGCCCCTTTTGGATTTTGGACTTCTGGATCCAAACTTACTTCCCATTCTTCCGCCGTGATGACATCCCGCTACTTCCACCGGCCGATCAACTCTTAGGTCGATGGTTTAGCCGCGAGGCAAAGTATTCATCCCCCCTTATTCCGAGTGTTTTTCTTATCTGTACCTCCTGGATGAGATGCCATACTGCGACACAATTTTGGATAGAAGATTCCCATCTTTACTTGAATATGGCTTTCTTCCTGGCGATCCTCGCTACACCGACCGCGCTCGCCTGGCTTTCCGCCGCGCAATTTCCTGCTCAGACATCAGGATCGCCGCCGAGGAACTCAGCTACGAGCTTTATGCTCCCAACCACTTTGCCCGCCAGTTCGGTCTTGTCCAATTGGTGCCATTCCCTTTATACGACGCCTGGAACTACAACACTTCTTGGCGCAGATTTGGGCCCCCCTCCGGGCCCGTGCCAGCACAGAGTATGCTCGCGCTGGTTGATCTTCCTGATTGGGCTCAGACCATCGACGCCGTGGACGGAACTGAAGAAGGATACGAGACTTGGTGGGAAGAGGTCTCTGTCAATTGCTGGACTCAGCCGGACGACGAACTCTTTGCAACACTCTTCGGAGAGCTGAGGAACCCCTATCCTGCCGACATTGAGATGCTCGCTCGCTTCTCTGAGGATGCTGCACGATCCCTGCCTCTCCCGGCAATACAACCGGCTCGAGCCCCTCACCCAACCCAGGCTGGTATCATAATTTACGCCATTGGTAAGTATCTTAATTCTATCTTCTGTACATTCCTTCACTGCTTTCCTTTACTCATCCTTCGCTGTATCAGGGGAGTGCGCCACGCTCTGGCCGCCGAGCAATCAGTGCTTCCCCGGCCGTCGGTCAATCTGGAAAACAGAAAGCAGTGCTAGCAGAGCCTGAAGCAGAAGATTCTTCCTCTGAGGACGATGATCCGCAAACCGTAAGAACCCTCTATCCTTAGGATCATATCTCCGCGAGTTAAGTCTTAACTTCTCGATTTTGGCAGGTCGCAGCTGCTTTGGCTCGCAAGCGCAGCCGTTCGGACCCTCGCACCGACCCATGGGCAGAGGATGAACCACTCGCTGATCGATTGGTAAGAGACAGGGAATTCACACTAGAAATTATCTATCCTTTAGCCCAATTCCTATAACTGTTTCACTCGCAGGTTCGTAGCCGGTCTTCTGGGCATGCTGGGGAAGGCTCTTCGGCTGCTGGTCAAGGAACATCTGCTTCGCAAGCTCAAACGCCCACGGATTCCAGAAATCTTCCACCTCCTGCCGGCACCGCAAGCGATGTGCATTCGGCTTCGATTCCTGTGCAGGTCATAGATGATAGTTCGCCCGAGCTGGAAGAAAGTGCAGCCCTTCCGGATGCATCATCTGAGGAGCCAATCGCTGCACAACCTTTAGCGCAGGTAGCGCTTGATCCCATTCCCGATGAGGCAGTTCAAGAGCCTGCACCGATATCAATCCCAGACGAGCTTCCGGTCGCAGAGGTACACCCATTCCAAAACCAACGCCTCATTTCTTGCTTGCCTCTATGCATTAATAATTTTTCTTAACTATAGAATAATGTTACTGCTGAGGAAGCCGCCGTTGCTGATCCTGCCGGACCAGTTGGTGAGGATATGGTGGCTCAAGAGCCTGCCCCCCACGCTCTTTAAGTAGGAGCTGGGATAAATGCAGAACCGGAGCCAGATGCGGCCCCCATCATCGAGCCTCAAGAAGCCCCTGCTGCGGCCGCTGCTGACACTGATGCTAATGCTGATGCTCATGTTCCCCAGCCCGAGCCTCCTAACAGGCTGGAAAGGCTGGTTCGCGTACTCGAAAAGGCTCCTCCAGGAGTTATAGATGAAGCGAGGGACGGGCTACAACGCCTTTTGGGTCCTGACATTTTATTGCAGGGCGCGCCTGCCAGAGCTCAGGAATATTTGATGGTGCTTCATCGCGAACGAACTATCACTGAGGCCGAGTTCACCGAGATATATGAGCTATTACTAAATCTTCCTGCGCGGATTAATGAAAGAACGACCGCGACCGCGCAAGCTAGGCAAGTTCAGGCTCACTATCGAGGTCTTGCACAACATACAGAGGCATCTCGCGACTCATTGGGCGATAGAGCTATCCTCGTCAGGGACCTGCGGATTACGCAGAACCACCTTCGGACCCACATTCAAGAGCTTCAGGCCCAATTGGTCGAAGCAAAGGCCCAGTTGACCGCGGTGACGGCCCAGCTTGAGCAAGAGGAACCTCAGCTAGAGCAACCCCTAACAGCCTTCGAAGCAATGTCTCAGAACTTAGCTCAGGCGCGCGAAGCAGTCCGACAAGCGGAGCGAGCTGCTGCCGACGCTAGTTTTCGTCTGGATGAACACTTGCTTCGCTTGACCCATGCGGGCCGAAAACTTTAGGCCTCTTACGTCAGGCCCATTTTGCTTTGTATGAACAACATTATAATTAATATTTAATATTTAGCCCACTTTGCTTGGCCCAAATATCATTTAAATTCCAACAGTTACTGACATTGAAACTGTTGAAAAGATAACCCCAATTTGGGCGATTATCTCCTTGAAGACTGCCCCCTTCCCACGCATTTTCAATTCCTTTCATTTCCGAGATTCTAGCATGTAACTCCATTGATTCTCTCATTGATGGCGTTGAAAGTACCTCAATTGCCTATCGTGCGGCTGGGATAACTACGACCAGCACTATAAATACCTGCACTCAGAGAAAATAGGCAACCAAGCAATCATGTCTTCTCCAGAGATAACCTCGCAGACCCTGCTGCTCTTTCTTCAGTTTCTAAAGTCTTCCTCCCATGATTTCACCCTTAGCCACAAATTTATAGGCTTCATGGCTTAATCTCAAAACCTGAGTAGGCCTCATGGCCTAATCACAGGTCCGGCGGCATGTCTTTGGTTTCTGAAAATCTGGATGAACTTGCCAGTCTCAGTTAAACCGAAGAACATGCCGCTCTCCTAACGCGGCAGAACCAGATTCTGAGGAGTCCGTCTCCTCCTATTGTCCGCGAGGATCATGGGGAAGAAGGGCGGAAGGCTACCTTGAGGTCTACTGTTCTTCTTCCGCAGTCTACCTCCCGGGACCGGCTACGAGACTTCTATTTTTCCCCAGGTGGTAAATGTGGTTGTGAGTCGCGCTCGTTCTGGATACCAACTCCAGCCCGGAGGAAAGGCCCAAGGAGGGGGTATGATGGATTATTTCCTTCCCTCTTCCTCCGATACCGATGACAGCAGTGGCGACTGATATCAGAGGAGGATCTGGGTGAAGAGAGGAAGGGTGCCAGCGGTAGCACTCAGATCCTTCTTTCCATAACCAGATCTAGTCACTTTTAAGCTTTATGTTGTTTCAAAGCCACATTTGGCCCTATTATTGCAAGTGTAACTGTATTAGTCTGTTTTGTTGTATGCTTCTGGCCGCAAAGCCACTTTATGAATGAAATTTTCGCCTTTTGCAAAAATTTACAAAAGATTGTTAGCCTGAAAATAAAGCCTCTTGTATAGGCCCTTATGCTATTCTTAACACACTTTGTCAAAGAAAAATAAAGTAAACTTCGTAAAATTTGGATATAATAATAAAGCCTCTTGTATAGGCTATTACGTACATCTGGCCTCAAATAAGGCTTGAATAGATATTGAGTTGCCCCCCAATGTTCATCGGGGAAGCAAAGACATGAATCACAGGCCACAAGAAAAAGGCCTGAAGAGTATAGAGAACTGATGCGAGCCGATGAAGATTATGGTTGCCCCCCAGTCTGGGCAGGAGATTGATCAGGGGGATCTTCGAACTCCCAAACACTAGGATAATATTTCTTCAAGAAACGCCCGTTAATGGGGTTGCGATGGATGTCGCCATCGACGTCTCTGAGGTGAAAAGCCCCGCGCTCCAAGATCCGGTGGATGACAAAGGGTCCCTCCCATCGCGGCGTCCATTTACCGCGGCCTGTTAACTTTTCGCCAAGGGGTAAAACAGCCTTCCAAACGAGGTCGCCTTCTTTGTAACTACGACCACGCGTCCTCTTATCATAGGCGCGGGCGATACGCTGTTTTTCCATTACCAAATTGTCCAAAGCCGCCAAGCGCTGCTCGCTTAAATCTTCGTGTTCCTGCCACATTGCCTGAACGTAATCTTCACCGATCAAATGATGCTGCTCTTGCACGCGTAGGGAATGAACGTTAATTTCTAACGGTAAGACAGCGTCATGACCAAACATGAGTGCGTATGGCGTCGTTGCGGTGGGATTCCGCTTAGAAGTGCGATAAGCCCAAAGTGTCTCATACAAAGTGTCGTGCCATTGGCGAGGGTTCTCTACTAGCATCTTCTTCAGTAAGGTAATGATCGTCTTGTTACTAGCCTCCGCTTGACTATTGGACTAAGCGTAATACAGAGTGCTGTGGATGAACTGGATGCCAAAATCATTGACAAGCTCCTCGACGAGGCCTCCCATGAACGCTGCCCCCCGGTCCGAAACAAGCACCTCTGGGATACCAAACCTGCAAAGAATGTTACGGAAAATAAACTGACTAATGGTGGCGCCGGAGGTCTCCCTCAAAGGCTCTGCTTCGACCCATTTGGTGAAGTAGTCAGTGGTGACGATGATGAACTTGTGTTGGAGAGAAGAGTGGGGATGGATCATCCCAATCAAGTCCAATGCCCAGCCTCGCGCAGGCCAAGGCTTGATAATAGGCTGCATAGGAATGGTAGGAACATGCTGGACTGGACCATGCGCTTGACAATCTTCACAGCCCTTGGCAAATGCAATACAATCCTTTAAAATGCTGGGCCAATAATAACCATGACGCCTCAGAAGCCATCGCATCTTAGGTCCCACTTGATGGGCCCTGCATATCCCTGTGTGTACCTCATGCATTAATCGCTTTGCTTCGCCGCCATAGACAAATCGAAAGTCTATGCCATCTTACCCACGCCTTCGCAACTCGTCACCTCTAAGGAAGTAATTCAGAGCGAGAAAACGAATCTTCCTATCAGCTGTTGGGTCTGGTTGCTTGAGGTACTCAACCAGCGGGATTCGCCAATCCACATCAATAGGTTCTAGCACCGCGACCACGGGATCATCTGGTGGATCAGGCCGTGCGAGCCATGAAGGTAATGTGCGACGCTCAACTTTCAGAATACGCTCGCGAACTCCATACTTCAACGTAACGCCCGTGGCCAGCTGAGCGAGCTCATTAGCTGCAAAATTGCACTCGCGGGGGATATACTCCAAATCGACGTCATCAAATTGGTCCAGAAGCTCAATGGCGCGATTCAGATATGGTATAAGCAACCAACTTACGCATCGATATTTCTCCTGGAGCTGGTTTATAACGAGCTGAGAATCGCCGCGAATTTGAACGTCCCTCACGCCCATTTCCAATAAGACTTCAAGTCCAATAATAAGAGCTTCATACTCGGCCTGGTTGTTTGTGCATTTGAACTCTAGTTGGAAAGAGTAAGAGAAACGGTCGCCGGTTGGGTTTTCCAGAACAATCCCTGCTCCGGCCAATGTGTCGGTTCTTGATCCATCAAAGAACAATACCCAGGGCTGCAAGAAGACTATTGCTTGGTACCAAATCTAGTCGGATCATAGTGGCGGATGCTATCTCTAACTCCTTCAGCGTGGGTATCTCTAACGTAGGATGATGCGCAAGAAAATCCGCGATGGCCTGCCCCTTGACAGCTTTCTGAGGTACATATTGGAGCGAAAACCTGAGAGAGCCAGTACCCACTTTCCAATGCGGCCTCTCAAAATAGGCCGCGACAACATGTATTTGACCAAATCAGTTTGAGCGATGATGCAGGTAGTAAAGGATAACATGTAGTGGCGCAACTTGCACGCTGAAAAGTACAGAGTTAGGCACAGCTTCTCCATAGGGGTGTACCTTGTCTCACAATCTGTCAATGTCCGGCTGAGGTAAAATATAGCATGCTCGATACCTCCCTCATCATCTTGAGCGAGCAAGCTGCCAATGGAAGCCTCAGCTGCTGAAATGTATAACTTTAATGGGATCCCAGCTTTGGGCGGAACTAGCACTAGCGGGCTTGCTAGGTGGGCCTTGATGCTGTTGAAAGCCTCTTGATGTTTAGGCTCCCACACAAACTCATTCTGCCCTTGTAACCTTAGTAACGGCGTGAAGGGTTGGATTTTACCTGCGGAGTTAGAGATGAAACGTCTTAGGAAATTGATCTTACCCAATAAACGCTGTAATTCTTTCTTCGTTCGTGGGGGAGATGCGTTGATAACTGTGCTCGCCTTGTCTTTAGGGACCTCAATTCCTTGCTGATGAACTATGAATCCTAGGAAATCTCCTGCCTGGACTCCAAACACGCATTTAGCCGGGTTCATCTTGAGTTTATGGCGTCGCATGCGCTCGAATACTTTCCTGAGATCCACGATGTAGTCCCCTTTTTTCTGAGACTTGACCACTACGTCATCGATGTACACCTCTAAAATCTTCCCCAGTATGTCATGGAAGATCAAGTTCATGGCTCTTTGATACGTCGTGCCAGCGTTCTTTAGGCCAAATGGCATGACCACATATTCAAACACCCCCGCGAACCTGGGGCACCGAAATGCTGTCTTGTGCCTGTCTTCTTCAGTGACCAAAATCTTGTGATATCCTGCAGTGCCATCCATGAAGGATAACAACTCATGTCCCGCCACAGCATCTACCAACATATCCGCGACCGGTATGGGGTAAACATCTTTAGGTGTAGCAAGATTCAAGTCTCTGTAATCTACGCAGACTCTCATTTTGCCGTTCTTTTTTCGGACAGGCACTATATTAGATAGCCACTGATTGTACTTGGCGACCCTGATAATGCCTGACTTATGCATTTTCTCTACCTCCTCCTTGACAAGAACCTGGGTCTCTGAGTTCATTCGTCGAGGTTCTTGCTTCACGGGCCTCTTGTCAGGAAGAGTTGGCAGTTGATGACAAACCAAATCTGGTGACAGGCCGGGCATGTCTTTATACTTCTCCGCAAAGCAATCCTTAAATCCTAATAACAACTCAGTGAGCCTCTATTTCTCGCTAGGCTCTAAGTAAGCGCTGATAGCCACCTCCATAGGCTCGTTCACTGTTCCCAGGTTGACCCTCTCAGTAGGGTCTCTGACTTTAGGAGGTGTATCGTCCAGCGCTGCCGGGGCGAGTTGAATGCTGACTTCATCTTCGCGCTCCACATCAGAAAGTTCTTCATCAACGACCTCCAAGGTCGCAATGCACTCATAAGCCTCTTTTTCCACCATGTATGACGATAGCCGTTCGTGTATCGAGTGGAAGGCCTCTATCCCCTCCGCCGAGAGGTTGTAATCCATTAATCGGTTAAAGGTTTGGGCACAGCGTGGCCAGGCCTTTCCAAGCCTTCTTTTGCGAGCGTAAGCCCCCACTGTGCCAGTTCAGAGGCCGTCACCCCTGTAGGGCGGCTTTTATCATCAATGCCACTAACCTATAATGGAGCGATAGGCTCCAAATAGTATCTGGCATCTACATAATTTGCGGAAACTGGGAATGGACGAGGATCGGCTTTGATCACCTCCGCTGTATCTGTCTCCCTATTCCACATAACCAGCTCTTGATGAAGTGTTGAGGATACGCAGTAACTCCTGTGGATCCAGTCTCTGCCCAAAATGGCACTGTAGGCCGCATAGCAATCCGTCACGAAGAATGCGTAAACCCCCTCTGCTGGGCCTACCTTAATACGTAGGAACAATAATCCCAAGGTCTTTGTTACAGTACCCGCGAAATTTTTGAGCGCGAGGGACGTGGACTGGATTTTGTTCCTCTTGATCCCAAGCAAGTGCATGGTCTTGGTCGTGATGACATTAACGGCGGCTCCGGTATCAATCATGATTTTACTAACTTTGATACCGTCAACGTCTGCCGTGATGTATAGTGGTCGCATGTGTTGGACCATAGCTGGCGTTGGCTTGGAAAAGTTCATGAGTGACCCCTTGTTTGGAGCCCCTTCTGTTTCCTGAGGGACCTCGTCTTCTATCGGTGTCGCGGCCGCTGACATGACCTGCAATGGCTGTGCACTCTCTTCTTCGATCCCCACACAATCCTGAGCAGCGATTGGTAATGCATATCTTGCGGGAGCACGTAGACCATATTGCAAGAAACGTTAGTTGTCTCTGTCTCCTCTGTGTCATCTTCCAAGTTAAGCTTAGGTTCCTCGGCCGGGATATCGGTTTGGAATTGCTTAGCCAAACAATCTACCAGCGATCCTTCTGTGAGGCCTTTTACCTTGCAATGTTCAAACTCTTGTACCACAGCAGCCGACTTAGGAGTTTCCGGCTTCATGCACTCCTCTGAGGCAGAGACGACTATACTTTAGACCTTCTTGGGCCTCCACTGTAGGGCGTCGCTAGCCCTGTCCTTGCCCCCCAGTTTGTCAAAGACCGAAGCTTTGACCACTGACTCCTCACGGAATAGCCTGCGCTTGACATGTGGTCGCAGAGTTAGCGAGCTCTCCATTCGTGCAGGAGGAGGTGAGCGATCCTCAGTAATCCTGCAAAACACACTGGGCTTTGATGCCCCTGTCGGTGAATTTGCTTGTTTGTTAAGGCTACAGGGAGGTCTCAATGGTTTAGCAGCCAAAGCCTCCATCTCTCTCTGGTATTGCTCAAGCGACTTGACCAGCTGTGAAGGCTTGATCAGGCCCTGGTCTAGAGCCTCTAGCGCGCGCTTGGCTTCCCCAAACCTACATTATAGTTTCCTCTTTCGGGACGAGCTAATCTCCACCGCCTTCCCCTTTTCCCTGGTGTACCATTTGCCCTCCTTGATAGTGTTAGCTGAAGAAGGTGGTATGTAGGGTTTGGTCAGAATATCCTTGCACTCACTCCTGGCCTTCTCCTCCTGTTTCGAACCACTCGCGGCTGCCTTTAATTTCATGAATAAGTTGGATTCCTTAGGGGATGGTGGCGATTCCGTCATCTCTCTTCCTCTTGGACTGGAAGGCTGATAGTTCCGCGACGACGAAGCCCACTTGATTGGTGGTAAGGAGCTAAAGTGAAATGTCTGCTCGACCTCTTCGTGCGACACTTGAATACCGCATTCTTCTTTACATCGCGAGCATAAGATCACGGACGAGGCCTGACTGATTGATTCAATTTTGCCCTTCGCGGGTGTCACATCCGCGGCGGACTTCTCACCTTGCTCATTCGAACCCAAATCCAGAGTTGGTTTCCGTCGTTGCTGTTTGGTCCAGTCTACATTGACCATGTTGATCCCAGTGTCTGGAAAGGGATCTACGTCGACTAGTGCCGCCGCTGTGACTGGAGCCTCTACCTGCAAACTACCATTATTAAGCCATACCTGAATCTGGTCTTTGAGCTTTACACAGTCCGCGGTATTGTGATTCCACAGATTATGGAACTTGCAATATTTCTTCCCCTTCAACTGCTCTGGCCACGGAAAAGGTCCAAAATCAGTCTTCACCATCTTCGCAGCGATCATTTCGTCAAGGATCTCATGGGCCTTGGTGGCATCATAAGTATATGTCGCGCACTCCGGTTTGGTGAAGGCCACCAACTTGAGCTTAACGGGTTCATTGGAAATTTTCAGCTGTTTCAAGGACGGATTCTTTTTCCCTGTTAACTCGTAGGCCGCTATATCATTCTCCTCATCCTCTTCATCATCTTGGACTACTTCTTCAGCGTTATGATGGTAGTAAGGGTCGTAGGTGGCCGGCTGGTAGCTCAGTGCTGCTACGGTACGATGTTTTCCTGGCACGCATGTTCCTTTGGAGGCATTCTTCCTCGCATCTGTTTCTCTGAGGAGATGCTCGAAACTGCCTACCTCTATGATGAGTTCTCCTATCGACTGAATCCTACTGCCATGCTGCTTCTTTCGTTGACGGGGTTCCAAACCCTTGACCGCCAACTTGACTAACTCCTTTTCGGGCAGGATGACATTCAGCTTGGCCTTCTGGATTTGAAAGCGCTGCAGGTAGGCAACCGCTGATTCCGTAGGCTGTTGGGCCATCTGAGTGAGAGAAGCTAAGTCCACTTCAGGCTCAATAGTCCCAAAAGTCTCACGGAAAAGCAGTTCCATTGCCGGCCAATCTACCACTGTTCCTGGTCGAAGCTTGGAAAACCATCTGAAGGCGGCGCCTGACAGAGAAGTGCCAAAAATCCTGCATTTGAGGATATCATCATTCTGGTACCGACCACACTGTACCCTAAACCTGGCCAGATGTGTTGCCGCATCTTCTGTGTCCTCCCCTGAAAAAGTAGAAAATAAAATATTCTTATAACCCCGGGGGAAAGGTGCGAGCATTATGTGTGGCGGGAAAGGTCCTTCATAGACCCCCACTGGCTGGGCCCTAGGGTTGGCCAATCTGATCATCTCTTCCACTTCATCACGTCTTACATAATCTGGTCCTGGAGGAGGAGGAGGTGTCACCGCAATCTGGCGAGTAGCTTGCACAAGTACTGCCTGGTTTATCATTGCCGACCCTTCGCCAACATGCACAACGCGGGTAGTAGCCTGCTGCTGGAGAGTTACCGCTGGCCTAATCTCTTCCTTTGACAAAGCCGTTATCTTGATAGGGGTGCCGACCTGGTCGAGCCCATAATAACTTCCCAGCAGTTCTTGATACACCATTTCTATCCCATCGCTGTCGTACTGAACGAACGTAGCAGGGTCAGATGAAGTCCCTGCGCCTTTCGAGGCCTGATGCTTCTGTCTGGTGGTGTGTCCGCCTGACGAAGCAATCTTTTCCTTGTTGCCACTGATAACCAACGCTTGCTCCTTATTCTTCAGCGGTCACTACTACAAAAAACACATTTAAGGACGTTTAGAAAACGTCTTTAAAAACTTTAGATGACACGCAAAATAAGCGTCATCTATCAAGGAGTCATTGTAATTCACTTACAAGGACGTTCGAAAAACGTCCTCTAATATCTATAAGGACACTTAAAAAACGTCATCTAATCTAAAAAAAAACGTCCTCTAATGTTTTTAAAGACACTATAAAAGCGTCCTCTAATGTCTTTAACGACAGTAGAAAAGCATCCTCTAATGTATATTAGGACACTTGAAAAGTGTCCTTAAATCTAATAAAAAGGTCATCTAATGTATATTAGGACACTAAAAAAACGTCATTGAATCTATTACAGAATATAAAAAAAAATATAAAAAATTGTCCTTATAATGAAAAAAGACATTTATATCCAAATCATCTTTACAACACCAAGACAAATGTCATCTATTACTTGTTACAATATGCTTCTACAAGAACAATCCATTAACTAATTCCTAGTTATAAGTTCTAATCATATGTAATCATCCTAGATGACAACAGACATACATACTTGGCTCTATCATTTGAACTTCTGTCACTTTTCTTTGAGGGAAGAATGGAATGGTTTCTGTAACAACCTTTTTCAGAGCTTCCGCCAACTCATGCTTCTTCATGAATCATTTTACTTTGCTTTACCTGATAAAAAATAAAAAATAAAAATTAACAAAAAGATGAGAGATTAACAAAGCTCAAGTGTGTAGTTATAAATAGCAGGTAACACACATGCACAAGCAACCATACCCACCACTATACTTGACTGCTATGATATGAAACAGGGGTTTAATATATCTCTATTCATAATTGGGATTTATCCAGAATAATTAATAACCATATTAGTAAAAATTCAATTCTTTTTGTCATTGAAAAACCATAATCAGAATCTGATTTTTTTACGGGCACCTACCATTGCTTTAGCATTTCAACTTCAAAACCATAATGTTCAAACATATTAATTACACTTGAACATGTTGGAACAAACCTACAGCTAGCTTAGAAAAGAACTTGACTTTGACACTCAAAAGACGAAAAGAACTTAATTTCAGGACAGCTCAAACAAACAGGGTGGAAGGAAAAGAAATTACTTTTCAGTACAAAAGAACCAACCAAAATTGGTAATCATAATCTTATACAAAAGCCAATAGATCTAGGATAAAATTTACTTGATCAAAGACCCTTCTTCTCTTTGTGTCTTTAGATTTCCATCAAGCTTTGGATCTTTTGTTCCCTTGAGAAAATTCTGTTCAAGAGTTGCTGATCCAAGAAGCAATCCAAAAATACAAAAACCAATCATCAGCCTTTTTATACGAGTGGATCAGAAGACAGCCAAAAAAAGTCACAAACAAACACAATATATTATTACTCTAGACTCACTCTAGACTCATCCTAGGATTCACCGGTTACCACCATATACTATTAAACCTTCAGCAACACAAATTGTATCTTCACCGAACTTTACTCAGCTTAATCAATTCTCTATCAAGGTAACTTATGTTTTGTATCTAGATACCACCTAAAGAACTATTTGTTCTTAGAGTTGACAGTCCTTACAGTAACCCAGATTATCATCGAGCTGAAGTGACAAAGTCTGTAAGGTATATAGGATCATGCAGTACCTTTGAACTCCACCAAATTTTCTAGGTTGTAATTGATTCCTCAAGGGTTTGTCCATTGATTCCTAAACCCTAAACACATACACTACAAGTTCAAAGAAAAATAATTATATAGTGCATAACTAATCTATAGTTCATAATCATTTTTTCCAGTTGGAGACCTATGAACCTACTTCAAAGATAAATACACAATAAATTTTTAATCTAAAATAACAAAGGGAAATAGAAAATACATCATACTACTTAGGCAAATGAAGTAACAACATAACTGTTCGTCTAAAAAAAACAAAATATGGACATAACTATTAAATTATATATAAGTACAACATACAAGCTCTACAATAAAATACAGTCTCTTGGCCCTTTCAAAGCTTCTCCCTTGTACTCTGCAATTGTATTTATAGCAAGAATTGTAGTTACAACAACAATTCAAAGGAAATCAATGGTAGTTACAAATGGAATAGAGAAGAACAAATTACACATTGCAAAAAGGAACTGACAAAACCAATCCGGCCAGAAGCTTCTGTGCAGTGGACCTATAGATAAATAACGGGAGCATATGTCAGCAAAGAGTTCTAAATTTCAAAACATATGTATAAGCATTTAAAAAAAAAACAAGAATAGCAAGCCCAGTAATTAGAATGATGCATTACAGAAACAAAACATAGTCCACCTCTCCACCATGTCTCCAACATTATTAAATAATGCAAGTATATATTGTCATGGTGTCTACCATGAAGGATCTCTATCTCAATATACCCTAATTCACATGGTGTCTCTAAACATGAAGACCACTTAATGGTGCAGAGGAACAAGTATATATTGTCATGGATATTGGCCAAAACATCAAATTTGATAGAAAAAAAAGAGGAGAAAATGGGGCATATAACAGGGTACATTAACTATAAGAGCCAAGTATATACCTTGACATTGCAGAGGCTATATATTCTAGAATGGGCTCAATAGATGGGGAGACACAATGGACTTGTCTATATTTTTGACTGGGTTTCTTCAAAGCATATGTTCCTGGAACTCAAAGTTTTAAAGTCAATAATACAATTTGTTCATCAAAACAAACTGAAAATCAACATATGCAAACATACATATGGATCCACATGAAACACCACTAAAGATAAATTCCATGTACATATATATGAACTTCATTATAAACTCCACATGAAACAGCTCAGTAGAGATCGAGGACCTGTAATATCACTAAACCCCATATCCAACTTTGTGGTGGAAGTGCGATCATTTGGCTTATACTTAAGCTTGTTCTCCAACTGCACATACCAACAAATTTTCAATTAGAGTAAAAATCCAGAAGCTTAAAGTATAATAAATAAGAAGAATAATTAAGAAATGAAAGGGAAATAGTTGAAGTCAAATGCTATTTGGGAATTTGTGAGAGGAAATAAAATGATAAGCTTCTAGCTCCTGAACAAGACACTCTGTTTTCTCTTTTATCTATTCCCAGTACTAATCTCCTTACTTAAATCAATTATCTAAATCCCTAGAACATAAGTAAAAACATAACTACCAGGAAACCCATAAAGAATAACATCAAAAGTTAAAAGAACATGTGAATCCTACTTCCAACCATTCCCTATCCACCAAACCAAAATCATGAATAATGTCAACAAATCACCCCATTTTTGCAATGTGTACCCGAAACATCATGATCAAATGTAATTGCTATCCAAGGGAAAATCACCTATATTTCATAAAAACCCAAGAAATTTAGAGAAACTCCTACATTCATACACCAACCCAAATTTTATGGAAAAATTTCTCTGCTTCCTTTTCCCTTTTTTTTTTCCAAACCCTAGAAATTTTTAAACCCTTAAATAATCTAATGAAGAAGAGCATGATAGATTGATGAATCTAACAGTTAAAGTAGAGGATCGAGATATATAGCATTCACCTGAAGAGCCCCACATGATAGGTAGAGAAGGATAATAGATCTACCATGGTGCTTTGGCGATGGGAGCGACAGCGTCAATGAATTGTATTGTCAGATGGCTTTCAGATTTCTCTCGCATCTCACATCCAGTCAGAGAGGAAACTTGAAAATTCCCCGAGTGCACAGAGAAGGCCGAGAAGATGAAGAAAGACTGCTCGATCTAGATCTGAGGAGGAGGAGTCGCGAGTGAGAGGAGAGAGAGCGTGGGTTTTTTTATTTATTTTGAAGGGTTAAGAATTTTTTTTTCCTTTTTATCGCTGGGCCTGTTTTGGACAGAAGAGTCCTTAAATGGTTTATATGACATTGCAAGATAAAAACCGTCCTTATAAAAAAACCCGGGTGTCCACGTATCCGTTTTCTATAGTAGTGGGTGTAGCAACACCAGTAGTTGAGGAAGAAACAGTATTGTTGTTAGTCTTCTAGCGTTGGTTTGGCGGCACGTACTTGCCTGAACCGGATGGTTGGCCAAGAGGGCCAAGGATAGCATTAAGATCCCCTAAAGCTTTGTTCAACACTTCTCTTGCTTGATTCAATTCTGCCCTCTGCATAGCCACCTCGGTTGCTAGGTTAGCCCCATCCTTGCGAAGACCTGCCATGTCCGACGCGGTTTGCTTGGTGTGGTTCGCGATAGCATCCAAGATCGCCTTTTGACACTGATCCTGCTCGCTAGCGATACCAACGGCGTGTGCCTTTACAGCACTTTCTGATTGTGTGATCTGCTGTCGGGTATCTTCTGTATGTCGGATCATACGCTGATCAAGTTCGCGTATGAGCTTATCTGTCTTTGCGGTTTCTCTGGCAAAATCAGCATCCATCTTCTTGCGATGGTTCTCGATATTCTCCATGATGATTGCGAACCTGACCTCAGAGTTCGCTCCTTCCGGAATAGGCTTCAGAACAAAAGCCTCTCCTTCTCCACTTCCCACTGCAGTGTTGACAATGGTGAGGATAACAGGCTCGCTGGCCTGATTAATATTGACATTCTGACCCTCAGTAGCGGTCGGGCGATTCTCATCTTGTCCAGTTGACATATCGGGTGATTGGGGCTGATGAGAGAATCGTTGCGCCACTTGTTCTTCGGAAAGACTACGACAGTCGGCGCGAGAATGCGGTCTGTAACTGGAGGTCTTATGTTTTGAGCAGTTAGCGTAGCCATTTTGGTAAGGGTTATCGCTAGACTTCCCAATGGTTGCGTTCACAAAGAAACACTATTGGGTCCCACTAGGCGTGCCAAAATGTTTGGCTCCAAAACCAGTTGGTGTGCAAACTGTCTCTTTTGAGTGAGTGATTGCGCAGGCATGCCAGCACCGTGGGGTGCAGTCGTCGGGGTAGTCCCTTGACCTGACTTCTTCTTCAAGCGCTGTGGACGAGGAGAGCACCAACCTCATCACAGGGTTTTTCTCTTGCCTTTCGGAAAAGGACTTTTGCCTTACGGATAAGGACTTTGGGTGTGATCTCTTCGGTCACCAAAATCGATACTGATTTCTGGGCTTAAATGCAACTTACGCGCAATAAGGGCACGGTCATCAAAGAAAGGAAAAATATTTGAACCCGAAATTATCGTACCACGGGGATTGAAAAGCTAACTACAATCCTTGGTTATGCCGATTACTAAGTCACCAACAATTTAACAAACAAAACCTAAAAATAGCACCAAGCTATTTACATGCCCGGCTCGGAACAACCAATCCTAAAATTGGTCAAGAGAACCACAAATAAATGCGGAAGCTCACAACCGAGTGGTATGGACAATGAAAGTCGTTTGTAAAAATTGATTTTTTTAATTGCGAAAAATAAAATTGACAATTAAAAATTAAAGTAGCTAATAAAACTTGAGATAATAGAAACTAATCAAGAAATGGAAATTAGGTCACTAGGGTATCCTCCTAGCCAAATTTAATGCACAAATATATTTCGACAATGGTCATGCAATTCATAGTGGCATCAAGAACCGTACCCAAGGCTTTCCAAGGCTCATGGGTCAATAGATTCCTTAAAAGATATTCCTACTCCGGATCAAGGATCGTAGAAACTCAATTGGGACAATCTAGAGCCTTGTTAGGGCCTCTAGTTGCCCCAAAAGGCGAAGAGTCCTAGAATCAAAGTTCCAAAGTTAGCCAATACGGCAATCGAAATTGGTATTGTAGCTAACCATGTTCTAAACAAGTATCCTAGCCATAAATTAGAGAAGTGATTAGATCCCCTAATTTTTCTAGACATGCTCATCTACACATTCAAGAGTTAATCAAGCTCCTAAGCATGCATCTAAGCCAAATATTATAGAATAGAACATATGCCGAACACAAAATTGAAAATCATTAAATCAAAACATATTTATTACATTAAATCCATGCTAGGGCTCAAACCCTAGCTTCCTAAATAGACTACTCACAACCCATCCACAAATCAACAACAAAATACATCAATTAAATAGGTAAAGGTGAAGAAGAGTGAAAAGTAACAAGAACAAGTCACAAATTGCTATGGAGCAATTATGACAAATCTTGATTTATGGCTTTTCACTTTTACCCAATCTTAAATCTTGATGTTCCTTGAAATTTCTTTGAGAAATTGATGAGGATTTGATGGAATTTTGGTGAGGTGAATCTTGATGAGGAGGGAAATGGATCTTGGTGAGGTGAGAAATAAATCTTGGTGAGGTGAAAAAATGGATCTTGGTGAGGTGAGAAATAAATCTTGGTGAGGTGAAGAAATGGATCTTGATGAGGTGAAGAAATTGTGTGGAGGAGTGGTTTTGGGTGTGTTTGAGAAGAAGAGAGAGAGAAGGGTGATGGTGGTGTGGTCGTGTCGCTACTGTAGCTGTTGTGAGAGAGAGTAATAGAGTGGGTTCTTGGTGAGGTCGATGGAATTAAAGGAGGCTGTGCGGCGCTGTAGGTAAGGGTTCGAATGGGTTATCAGCTAATGGGGGTATATATATGGCTGAGAGAATATGAGTGGCCTAGAATGTGCACGTGCAGTGTGCATGAGGAAGAGAAGAAAAAAATCTAGTGAGAGGCTGCTGCCATGTGTAGGCGTGTAATTGGCCCAAAACAATTAATCAAATTACAATCAAGGGTTGATTGCTGCACGTCATGGTCATGGCTGAAGCACTTAGTTAATTAATCAAATCATTGATTAATTAATTAAGCCAATGTTTAATTAAGCTACTGATTAATCCATGAATTGTTTCTTCTGTTTCTTTTTTTTTTCCTTTCGTTTTCTTCCTCCCATCTCAAAGCACATCAGGAGGCATCATCTTGAAATACCTGGAATCGGCTTCCTTGCTCATGTAGAATATGATTGACCGCAATCAACTAATTTGTCTTTTTGTCGGAAACTCCATTTTGCTCAATTTTCCACAATTTCCTCTCGATTTCCACAATTCCACTTATTTACTACAAAATAAATAAAAATATATTAATTACATATTAATTGACTTGAATATTAGCTAATTCTCGTGTTTTAGATATAATTACATGCATCGAAATGCGTGTAATCACACCCCCACACTTGAACTTTGCTTGTCCCCAAGCAAACTAAATGAAACAAAATATGAAAATCTACAAACTCAAAAACATAAAGATAGTGTAGAATTAGCCTTTCCAACCATAACCCTCGGAGAACTAATTATGTACATGACCATGAAGTCGACAAAGCATGACATAGAAATTATAAATTTGTGAGGCAATTAAGATGCACATGTAAGAAATGCTCAAGTATATGCATGTGCTGACCATGTGTCAAATCAATCCACCATAATTAAATAGGCACATAGAAGACCCGATATAAACCACTAAACTCACCTAGGTTCACTAAATATTACCGCTAAAGAGTTTAGAGGTTATATGTGTTTCACTCAAAAGCAATTTCACAACACGCGCTGCCATATGCTTGCTCTTCAATCTCATCTCCGCTAGGTAACCCACAACATTCAAAATTAAGAGGTCTTTTATTTGGTTGTAATGGGGCTAAGGGCAAGTGGCTAATAGAAATGATGGATAAGGAAAGACAAAGTTCATGAAAATCGGTGAAGCAACTCTCTCTTGTAGAGATTTAAGACTTTTGCTTTCAAATGCGAAGTCACTCACTCTAAAACTCAATGTACAACCCACACTATATTACGTAATACTCTTTTTTTTTCTTCACACAACTTTTTTTTTTTCACACAATTTTTTTTTTTCAACTTTTCTTTTCCTTGAAATTTCTTTCTATATTCACAATTTTTTTTTTTTGGAACTTTGTTTTCTATACATATCACTCACCCCCACACTTATTCTTTTATAACATCACACTTTTGACTTTTTCTTTCTTTTGAAGCACTCAAATATAAAGTCATGCTCTCGAATCGGTTCACCAACTACTATGGAAGGGTAGGATAAAAGTGTATAAGCTAGGTAGGAATTTGTGGTGGTAATGAACAAAAAGGCTAAATTATATAAATAGGCTCAAAGTGGCAATCTAGTGGTAAATATTTTTGGGCACATGCTTCTTTGGCCATGGTGGTATATAGTCCTAATACCTCCATCCTTTCTATCATGTCGCAAGCTAAAAGTAACCTCGAGAGGTCTCAAGCAAGTTCTAGATACGCAATGTCATGAAATTGTACACACATGAAAGAATAAGTGAATGA
>JANPXK010000530.1:0-11810 GCA_024704745.1 Rosa lucieae
TTATGTTACCTCTAGGGAAAGTGACGTTTTTGCAATGCCTTGGTGGATTTCTTGAGGTCTCTACATCTGCATGAGCTCTACTAGGTTTTTAGGACACCTTGTTAAAATTCCTTACCCTTCGTTTCTTTAAACCTTGAACCAAGGCCCCATTACAACCCTTGAGAAGACCTTCTTGATCCTTAAGATGGGACAGCCCTTGATGTGGAGATGAGTTACAAGAGTTGAACATATGGCTTGGGTCCATCTGTGCAAGTAGTTGGTACCTTTCATGAGATCTTTAAAAGAAAAATGTATGCATGTGCTTTCGTTTCATATAATATGTGATATACTTGCTATCTTTCACATATACTTGAGTGTATAAGCTTTTAAGCATTGCCTTGAATTCTGAGAGAAGAAAGAGTGGATATGCCTTGTGAGGATTGAATTGAACTTGTTTGAAACATGCTTGACAGAACCCATCACCATTGTTACAACCAAGTCCTACTTGTGTATGTGTAAATTATGTGTTTCAATTAACTCTCGAATGCTTAAACATTGACTCTTGGTTAAGTGCTAATCTTGGTGTTGTGAAAGTAAGAGATTGCTGAGACAAAAAGTTGAAGGGCAATAGAATTTTCGTTTGGTTGAGTCTTTAAATTTTCGTTGAGTCTTAGTGTGTGTCTTTGTGTGATTTTGCTAAGGGACTAGCAAAAGCTAAGTGTGGGGGAATTTGATAGGAGCATTTTAATGCGACGTTTTAACTGCATTTCCCTACATTTTCTGCGTTATTTCCTTAATAAAACTCTGTTTAGGAAAGTTTCCATTCTTCGATTGGGAAAGTTCCTATTTGTAGAAAGTTTCTATTTTGTAGTTTCTATTTTTTATTTTTGGAAAGTTTCCATTTTCAGTTTAGGAAAGTTGCCATTTTTCATTTTAGGAAAGTTTCTATTTTTCTTACTAGTTTCTATTTTCAGGACCTCGGAGCTGAAAAGAAGAAATGAAGTTTTCCTGGTTCAACCAGGAAATCCTGTTTCAACACAACGGAAACTTGTCCAGAAGAGGAAACCCTGCCAAAACAAGACTCTTGAGTCAACCAAGAAAGGAAAGCAGAAAAATGAAGTGTCATGGCATTGAAAGAAGCTTCTTGAAGACATTAGAAGATGACATGGCTTGAAGGTGGCGCATGGAGGCCCAAGAACTCTCAAGAGGTTATGGATTTCGGCAAATGGATAAAGGCCCATGGAAATTAGGGTTTGTGACACATGAGAGATATTTTTGGAGAATATATATGTGTTTGCCGTAAAATACAAAGAGGAAAAGGAGGAGGCAACATGAAAATCTGAAAATATAATTGAAGATTTTGATTGGAGTAATTCAAGGGAGATTTTAAGGGCAAAGAGATATTCTTGGAAGATTTAAATGTGATTTTTGGCCGAAAATGGTGAAGCAAATCAGCATTTATTTATGGAATTTCGGCAATTACATTCCCAAGGATATTTGTGGCCGAAATTGGTGAAGCAAATCAGAATTTATTTATGGAATTTCGGCAATTACTCTCTCCTAAGATATTCTTGGCCGAAATTAATGAAGAAAATCAGAAAATCCTTATATAATTTCGGCAAGGATATATATTAAAGGAATTTAGGGAATTAATTTGGAGAATTTTGATTGGTGGGAACACATCACAAGCTTACTTGGCATCATACCATTGGTTGGACTACATCACAAAGCTTATTTGGCGAATTCTCATTGGTGGTAGCTATGTGGAAATTTCTGATTGCTTTGTGAACCCTAGCCGTGCTCCTATAAATACTCCCCTCTTTGACGTTGAGAAGGGTCCTCTCCCATACAATTTACACTTTAGAAAAAAAATCAGAAAATCTTCTTAGCATAGCCGTGAGTTTCTCCATCCTCTAGTCATCTCCACGAGTTCAAGCAAGGCCAAGGGAGAAGAAACATAGCCGTGAGCATCACCATCCATCTCCAACCTTGAAGCTTGCTTTCGAGATTCAAGAGATCACATCCTCAATTCGTTCATCTCATCTTCATCCACGGTGTAATCCGATTCTCCTTTGTAACCTTTGCTTTGAATTTCGTTGGTTATGAACTAGTTGACATATGTGTTTGAACAAATATTAATTTCTGGAATTTTTATGATTAATTGAGAATTTTCAGATTCATATTATTGTTCTTCGAGAGTTGCTTATGTGGGTTTGTTTAATTAAATTTGCATTATAGATAACTTTTGTATTTTAATCTCTATGTGGTTGCAAACACTTAGGGTTTCGATATAATTGGTGCTAGGTTTAAGAACATGAAATCGACTTTTCGTTTTGTGTAAACTTGAATCAAAGTAGTAAAGGTTTTGTACAAAGATCGAATTTAATTAACGAGGATTGCAATTAGGTGGACTTTTCCATACTAAGTTGTACACTTGAGGTTGATAGCCTTTCTCTATGTGTAATGCGTTGAACATGTTATGATTGACTAGCTTTCTAGGGCTTGAATGCATGTTTGATAGGATTAGTCTTTGTGCTTTCACTTAGATTAATTAGCATTGAAAAGTAAAAAATGGGAAATTGTTTGCTTTTAACGGTTCACATGATCAACTCCTTTCTCATGACTTAGATGAACAATATTAGGGTTTGAATCAATTTTAATCATAAGTTTCGGTTTTGATCTTTGTTCTCTCATTCCATCTTTGTATTTATGTTTTTGCATTTTAATTGTTTTGTTTACTTAATTTATTTTCGAAAACCAAAAACAAAATCCCCCCTTTTCGTAAATAATGTTTATACTTGTGAATATTACACTTTGTTTTAATTTTAATTGTTTGTTTGTCCTACAATGACAGGTGTACCCTCAATCCCCGGAATAGAACGATCCCTACTTACTTATACTACTAATGACATTTCAGGGTTAAATTGTGCGCTTGCTTTCAGGCACATCAAGGAGAAGGACTTGTGAACTCAAGGAGTGAAGGACCCTTCAAACGAGCGAGCCTTGCTTCAATTTCCTTTATTTTAGAGGGTCCAAAAGGCTCGGTCATTCATAGGAATCCTGAACATCATTAAAATTTAAAGAAATTAGTAAAGTATAAAGTAAGTTAATTACAAATTAGTGATTTATACATCAACTTTACTATTCACGAGTCACTA
The DNA here is from genome assembly GCA_024704745.1 of Rosa lucieae. Taxonomy (NCBI): domain Eukaryota; kingdom Viridiplantae; phylum Streptophyta; class Magnoliopsida; order Rosales; family Rosaceae; genus Rosa; species Rosa lucieae. The sequence goes on from JANPXK010000530.1 coordinate 3,138, forward strand.
TTCACAAGTTACTATTCACGACTTTACTATTTATGATTTATACAAGTATAAAGAGAAGTATAAATTACAAACTATCCACCATCTTTTCACAAATATATTACATAAGAAGTTTATACAAGTATAAAATGTACAAAACGCACAATTTACAAGTGGAGGTTATGTTCAAGTATCTTATTATCTTTACAAATAAAGTTAATATCTCAATTGATTACAAATTGTAAGTCGAGCCCAATAGAAACCACTACTATTGGTGAGATACGATCTAGGGATGGTCGCCTAGACATAAGTCACTTTCCTTTGTTTCAGAAGGCTAGATGGCCAGATTAAGAGGTAAGTGAGAGGGAGGACTCATTTTGGTGACACTACGGAGGCTACTCCCTCATTGAGGTTTAGGCCCCTATTGGCTACTCCCACATTGTGGTTTACGCACGGTCTATAGTATCTCTGAGATCCAATTTGAACCCATCACCCAGGGTCTCAACCTAAGACACCACCTATATGCCCCTTACTCAGCTTGAAAAGGACTCATGTGTTAGACAGTTCTCCAAATGCTAATAAAAGCCGCCCTCAACCTCATAAGACCTTAGAAAGGCACTAATGAAGGGTTAAGGCCAATATTAACAAAAGGGCCCTTATCTACTCATACGATTTTACACACTTATAATAATCAAGAATTTAACAATGTTTATAATTAATTCTTTACATTTCCTTTGTTTAACAAGATTAGACACATTTTACAAAACTTTCAAACAAGGCAACAAACAAACGTCACAATTTTTTTTCTTTTTCTTCTTTCTCTTTTTTTTTTTTTTTTTTTTTTTTTACTTTTTACGAAATTATTTACAAATAGCTCTTATTATCTCCTTTTCTTTACAATTATTTTCAACACTTAGGTACGGGAACAGGGAGTCTCGATGTGCAATGGGACTGAAACAGCTACCCTTCTCAAGACTATGTTTAATCCAATATACCTTAGTGAATCACAATATTTTCATTTGTTATATATATCATTGATTTCAAATTCAATTCCAAGCGGTAAATCAAGAGGACGTGCGGCCCAAGTATAGTCGTCTAGACACAAAGTCCCTCCTACATCCTTTGGGCAACCTTACTGAAATGGCCAGGTAGGGGAGGGCGACCACGAGAGGTAGAATCCATTTTGGCATGAGCTACTCCCTCATTGAGGTTTAGGCCCATTTGCATGCACTTCTGGATTCAAGAACCTGTCATGAGCGTTGTCCCCTTCCTAGACACCATCCCACATAGGCTATACTTACTTGGATGAAAAAGGTCCTAAGTGTGAAGACAGTTCAATGAATGTTAATAAAGGCCGCCCTCAACCTTAAGGGACCTGGACTAGGTACCAATAAGGGGTTTAGGCCAATATTAATAAACACGACTTCACCTATTCCTTCTTTAATTTACAACCTACAATTAAAATTCGTATTCAATAATAAAAATAACAACCTAAGTAATTAATTAACTAATTACTAATTAACTAACAATTAAGAGAATTACAAACAATTAACAAGTAAATTTTTTTTTTTTTTTCGAACACACATATAAACAAAACAAATATTCACAATATGACAAATGATTTTTCAATCCCCGGCAACGGCGCCAAAAATTGATGTCGCTCTTGGGAAGCGCACAATTTAACCCTGAAATGTCATTAGTAGTATAAGTAAGTAGGGATCGTTCTATTCCGGGGATTGAGGGTACACCTGTCATTGTCAAACAATTAAACAATTAAAATTAAAACAAAGTATAATATTTACAAAAATATAACAAAATATATACATATTTACGAAAAAGGGGGGATTTTTGGTTTTTGGTTTTATTTTGCCGAAAATAAATACTAAGTTAACTAAATAATTAAAATGCAAAAACATAAAAATACAAATGGGATGTGAGAACAAGGATCAAAGTCGAAACTCATGATTAAAATTAATTCAAGTTCATCATTGTTCATCATAGTCATGCAAGAGGAGTTGATCATGTGAAACGTTCAAAGCAAACAATTTCCCATATTTTACTTTCAATGCTAATTAACCTAAGCGAAAGCACCTAGATTAATTCTATCAAACATGCAATCAAACCCTAGAAAGCTAGTCAATCATGTCATGTTTAACGCATTAAGCACCTAGAAAGGCTATCAACTCAAATGTGCAACTTAGTATGAAAAAGTCCACCTAATTGCAATCTTCTTTGATTAAACGGTTTTTGTACAAAACCTTTACTACTTGTCGATTAAGAACACAAAACCAAAAAGTTGATTCATGTTCTCAATTCGTAGCACCAATTATATCAAAACCCTAAGTGTTTGCAACCACATAAGATTAAAATACAAAAGATTTCTATCATGCAAATTTAATCAAACACTCACACAAAAGCAACCATAAATCGCAATATATGAATCTGAAAATTAACAATTAATCATAAAATTCAGAAAACAATTGTTCAAACATATGTGTCAACTAAGGCAAACCAACGAAAATACAAAGCAAAGGTTACAAGAGAATCGGATTACACCGTGATGAAGATGAGATGAATGAAGTGATGAATGGTCTCTTGAATTTCGAAAGCAATCTTCAAGGATGTGATGGATATGTGCACGGCTCCTCTTCTTCCTTGGCCTTGCTTGACTTCGTGGTTGCCCTAGAGGATGGAGAAGAACACGGCTAACTAGAGAGAGTTTTCTGATTTTTCAAAGTGTAAACGTAAAAGGGAACTAGCCACTCCTTGACGTTGAGAGAAGAGGGAATATATAGGGGACGGCCCCTAGGTCTCAAGCCGTGTAAAACCCTAAGAAACTCACGGCATAGCTTGCTTCCTCCACATAATTTCCTCCAATGAATTCTTGCCACATAAGCCCTATGAGGTGGTCAACCAATCACAAAATTCCAATATTAATTCCCTAAATAATCTTGCCGAAATAAAGAGATAATTTCTGATTTTTGCTTCAAATTCGGCCAAACTCTTTAGGGAATGTAGGAATGTATCTAGACTCCTTTTTAGCTTTTCTTGGTCTCCACCTTTATCTTCTTTCCTAAAAATCTCTAGGGAAAATCTCTTGCCGAAATATCTAGGGTTTCATCTTTAATTCACGGCTCATTCCTTCTTTTCCTCTTGGCTTGGACGGCAAAGATATTAGGGTTTTCTCTTGATTATTTCCATAAAAATAGCCCTAGAAAATCTCCCTAGAAAATCTCCTTTTAATTTCTGATTTTTGGACGCCACCTCCTTGTTTCTCTCTTGCAAATTCACGGCAACAACTCTTTAGGGCTAGGGTTTGCGTCACAAACCCTAGTTCCATGGGCTCTTGTGGGCTTTTATCCAATTAGCCGAAAATCCAACAAGTCTTGAGAGTTTTGGGCCTCCATGCGTCACTTCTATGCCATGTCATCTTTCAACGTCACAACACTTTATTTTTCCATTTCTTTTTCATAGTAACGTTGGAAACTTCATTGGTGGGCTTTCCTCCTTTCCGCAGGGTTTCCTGGTTGGACCAGGAAAACTTCTTTTCTTCATTTCTGCTCATTTCTGTGGCTCATTGTTCTTCATCTTTGTCCCCTTGGTGATCGCAAGCTCCTCTTTCCATTTGTGAGTTCATTTCCACTTTCTAGCTCGGAGGTCCTGAAAATAGAAACTAATAAGAAAAATAGAAACTTTCCTAAAATGAAAAATGGCAACTTTCCTAAACTGAAAATGGGAAACTTTCTAAAAATGAAAAATAGAAACTACTGAAAATGGAAACTTACTAAAAATGATAAATAGAAACTACAAAAATAGAAACTTTCTACAAATAGGAACTTTCCCAATCAAAGAATGGAAACTTTCCTAAACAGGGTTTTATTAAGGAAATAACGCAAGAAATGTAGGGAAAAGCAAGTAAAACGTCGCATTAAAATGCTCCTATCATTGATCACTTTGTTTCAATTTGAGTCTATGAACAGTGATTTTCCAAACTTCTTGCTTCTAGGTTCTAGGATTTGCTTTCGCTTTTAGTGAAACCGCTTTTAAGTCTTTCCATGCGTTGTTCTAGTGAGATTCAAAGCCGTAGTTACTTTTTCAAACAATTTGATCACTTTGTTTCAATTTGAGTCTATGAACAGTGATTTTGCAAGCTACTTGCTTCCAGGGTTTAGGATTTGCTGAGGGTCTAGGGAAATAGCTTAAAAACCTTTAAATGCGTTGTTATTGTGAGATTCAAAGCCCTAGTTACTTTTTCAAACAATTTGATCACTTTGTTTCAATTTGAGTCTATGAACAGTGATTTTCCAAACTACTTGCTTCTAGGGTTTAGGATTTGCTGAGGGTCTAGGGAAATGCTTAAAACCTTTAAATGCGTTGTTATTGTGAGATTCAAAGCCCTAGTTACTTTTTCAAAATTTGATCACTTTGTTTCAATTTGAGTCTATGAATAGTGATTTTCAAATCTTTGCTTCTAGGGTTTAGGGTTCGCTTTCTTTTAGTGAAATGCTTCTAAGTCTTTCCAGCGTTGTTTGGAGATTCAAAGCCCTAGTTACTTTTTCAAACAATTTGATCACTTTGTTTCAATTTGAGTCTATGAACAGTGATTTTGCAAACTACTTGCTTCTAGGGTTTAGGGAAATGGCTTCAAAACCTTTAAATGCGTTGTTATTGTGAGATTCAAAGCCCTAGTTACTTTTTCAGATAATTTGATCACTTTGTTTCAATTTGAGTCTATGAACAGTGATTTTGCAAACTACTTGCTTCTAGGGTTTAGGATTTGCTTAGGGTTTAGGGAAATGGCTTAAAAACCTTTAAATGCGTTGTTCTTGTGAGATTGAAAGCCCTAGTTACTTTTTCAAACAATTTATCACTTTGTTTCAATTTGAGTCTATGAACAGTGATTTTCCAAACTTCTTGCTTCTAGGTTTTAGGATTTGCTGAGGGTCTAGGGAAATAGCTTAAAAACCTTTAAATGCGTTGTTCTTGTGAGATTCAAAGCCCTAGTTACTTTTTCAAAACATTTATCACTTTGTTTCAATTTGAGTCTATGAACAGTGATTTTCCAAACTTCTTGCTTCTAGGTTCTAGGATTTGCTTTCGCTTTTAGTGAAACCGCTTTTAAGTCTTTCCATGTGTTGTTCTAGTGAGATTCAAAGCCGTAGTTACTTTTTCAAACAATTTGATCACTTTGTTTCAATTTGAGTCTATGAACAGTGATTTTCCAAACTTCTTGCTTCTTGGTTCTAGGATATGCTTTCGCTTTTAGTGAAACCGCTTTTAAGTCTTTCCATGCGTTGTTCTAGTGAGATTCAAAGCCGTAGTTACTTTTTCAAACAATTTGATCACTTTGTTTCAATTTGAGTCTATGAACAGTGATTTTGCAAGCTACTTGCTTCCAGGGTTTAGGATTTGCTGAGGGTCTAGGGAAATAGCTTAAAAACCTTTAAATGCGTTGTTATTGTGAGATTCAAAGCCCTAGTTACTTTTTCAAACAATTTGATCACTTTGTTTCAATTTGAGTCTATGAATAGTGATTTTCGAAATCTTTTGCTTCTAGGGTTTAGGGTTCGCTTTCGCTTTTAGTGAAATGACTTCTAAGTCTTTCCAGGCGTTGTTCAAGCGAGATTCAAAGCCCTAGTTACTTTTTCAAACAATTTGATCACTTTGTTTCAATTTGAGTCTATGAACAGTGATTTTGCAAACTACTTGCTTCTAGGGTTTAGGGAAATGGCTTCAAAACCTTTAAATGCGTTGTTATTGTGAGATTCAAAGCCCTAGTTACTTTTAAATTTGATCACTTTGTTTCAATTTGAGTCTATGAACAGTGATTTTGCAAACTCTTGCTTCAAGGGTTTAGGATTTGCTTAGGGTTAGGGAAATGGCTTAAAAACCTTTAAATGCGTTGTTCTTGTGAGATTCAAAGCCCTAGTTTTTTCAAACAATTTATCACTTTGTTTCAATTTGAGTCTATGAACAGTGATTTTCCAAACTTCTTGCTTCTAGGTTTAGGATTTGCTGAGGGTCTAGGGAAAGCTTAAAACCTTTAAATGCGTTGTTCTTGTGAGATTCAAAGCCCTAGTTACTTTTTCAAAACATTTATCACTTTGTTTCAATTTGAGTCTATGAACAGTGATTTTCCAAACTTCTTGCTTCTAGGTTCTAGGATTTGCTTTCGCTTTTAGTGAAACCGCTTTTAAGTCTTTCCATGTGTTGTTCTAGTGAGATTCAAAGCCGTAGTTACTTTTTCAAACAATTTGATCACTTTGTTTCAATTTGAGTCTATGAACAGTGATTTTGCAAACTACTTGCTTCTAGGTTCTAGGATTTGCTTTCGCTTTTAGTGAAACCGCTTTTAAGTCTTTCCATGCGTTGTTCTAGTGAGATTCAAAGCCGTAGTTACTTTTTCAAACAATTTGATCACTTTGTTTCAATTTGAGTCTATGAACAGTGATTTTGCAAGCTACTTGCTTCTAGGGTTTAGGATTTGCTGAGGGTCTAGGGAAATAGCTTAAAAACCTTTAAATGCGTTGTTATTGTGAGATTCAAAGCCCTAGTTACTTTTTCAAACAATTTGATCACTTTGTTTCAATTTGAGTCTATGAACAGTGATTTTGCAAACTACTTGCTTCTAGGGTTTAGGATTTGCTTAGGGTTTAGGGAAATGGCTTAAAAACCTTTAAATGCGTTGTTCTTGTGAGATTGAAAGCCCTAGTTACTTTTTCAAACAATTTATCAGTTTGTTTCAATTTGAGTCTATGAACAGTGATTTTCCAAACTACTTGCTTCTAGGGTTTAGGATTTGCTGAGGTCTAGGGAAATGCTTAAAACCTTTAAATGCGTTGTTATTGTGAGATTCAAAGCCCTAGTTACTTTTTCAAACAATTTGATCACTTTGTTTCAATGAGTCTATGACACAACTACTTGCTTCTAGGGTTTAGGATTTGCTGAGGGTCTAGGGAAATAGCTTAAAAACCTTTAAATGCGTTGTTATTGTGAGATTCAAAGCCCTAGTTACTTTTTCAAACAATTTGATCACTTTGTTTCAATGTGAGTCTATGAACAGTGATTTTCCAAACTACTTGCTTCTAGGGTTTAGGATTTGCTGAGGGTCTAGGGAAATAGTTTAAAAACCTTTAAATGCGTTGTTATTGTGAGATTCAAAGCCCTAGTTACTTTTTCAAACAATTTGATCACTTTGTTTCAATTTGAGTACATGAACAGTGATTTTCCAAACTACTTGCTTCTAGGGTTTAGGATTTGCTTAGGGTTTAGGGAAATGGCTTCAAAACCTTTAAATGCGTTGTTATTGTGAGATTCAAAGCCCTAGTTACTTTTTCAAACAATTTGATCACTTTGTTTCAATTTGAGTCTATGAACAGTGATTTCGAAACTACTTGCTTCTAGTGTTTAGGATTTGCTGAGGGTCTAGGTAAACAGCTTAAAAACCTTTAAATGCGTTGTTATTGTGAGATTCAAAGCCCTAGTTACTTTTTCAAACAATTTGATCACTTTGTTTGAATTTGAGTCTATGAACAGTGATTTTACAAACTACTTGCTTCTAGGGTTTAGGATTTGCTTAGGGTTTAGGGAAATGGCTTAAAAACCTTTAAATGCGTTGTTCTTGTGAGATTCAAAGCCCTAGTTACTTTTTCAAACAATTTATCACTTTGTTTCAATTTGAGTCTATGAACAGTGATTTTCCAAACTTCTTGCTTCTAGGTTCTAGGATTTGCTTTCGCTTTTAGTGAAACCGCTTTTAAGTCTTTCCATGTGTTGTTCTAGTGAGATTCAAAGCCGTAGTTACTTTTTCAAACAATTTGATCACTTTGTTTCAATGTGAGTCTATGAACAGTGATTTTGCAAGCTACTTGCTTCTAGGGTTTAGGATTTGCTGAGGGTCTAGGGAAATAGCTTAAAAACCTTTAAATGCGTTGTTATTGTGAGATTCAAAGCCCTAGTTACTTTTTCAAACAATTTGATCACTTTGTTTCAATTTGAGTCTATGAACAGTGATTTTCCAAACTACTTGCTTCTAGGGTTTAGGATTTGCTGAGGGTCTAGGGAAATAGCTTAAAAACCTTTAAATGCGTTGTTATTGTGAGATTCAAAGCCCTAGTTACTTTTTCAAACAATTTGATCACTTTGTTTGAATTTGAGTCTATGAACAGTGATTTTCCAAACTACTTGCTTCTAGGGTTTAGGATTTGCTGAGGGTCTAGGGAAATAGCTTAAAAACCTTTAAATGCGTTGTTATTGTGAGATTCAAAGCCCTAGTTACTTTTTCAAACAATTTGATCACTTTGTTTCAATTTGAGTCTATGAACAGTGATTTTCCAAACTACTTGCTTCTAGTGTTTAGGATTTGCTGAGGGTCTAGGGAAATAGCTTAAAAACCTTTAAATGCGTTGTTATTGTGAGATTCAACGCCCTAGTTACTTTTTCAAACAATTTGATCACTTTGTTTCAATTTGAGTCTATGAACAGTGATTTTACAAACTACTTGCTTCTAGGGTTTAGGATTTGTTTAGGGTTTAGGGAAATGGCTTCAAAACCGTTAAATGTGTTATTCTTGTGAGATTCAAAGCCCTAGTTACTTTTTCAAACAATTTGATCACTTTGTTTCAATTTGAGTCTATGAATAGTGATTTTCCAAACCTCTTGCTTCTAGTCACTAAAAGCGAAAGCGAATCCTAAACC
>JANPXK010000532.1:0-63405 GCA_024704745.1 Rosa lucieae
TCACATTTTCTCGTAGATAACAGACAAGTGTAAAGAAGTATAAATATCCAATAATAACTAAGCTACAAGTAATATATGTGTCAATGTATATGAGTCCATTCTTCCCTTCTTAATGAATTCCTTATTAGTAGGCTGAGACTGAGAGGGAAGCAGGTGGAAACAAAGGTGTCCAGACAAGCAGATTCGTTTGAAGATATTTTCTCCAAATGTTCTTGATATCACACTGGTAGATCTACCTGGAATTACAAAGGTTCCCGTTGGTGACCAGCCCTCTGATATTGAAGCACGGATTAGGACAATGATCATGTCTTACATCAAAATTCCAAGTTGTTTAATTCTAGCTGTCACAGCAGCAAATTCGGATTTAGCAAATTCAGATGCTCTTCAGATTGCAGGGAATGCTGATCCTGATGGTAAAATCTGCAACTTTGATACTGTTATTCCAGGTTGAATTGGGAATTTATATTTATGTGACTCACATTAGTGAATTTCTTATGACAGGTCTCCGAACCATAGGAGTAGTCACAAAGGTGCAAATTTTTCAAATATTATATTTCTTTGATGGTTTTAATTTGCAAAATATTTTTTTCTTCCTAATAAATTATTTGTTTATTTCAATGATCTCAGCTGGATATTATGGATAGAGGTACTGATGCTCGTAATCTTTTGCTCGGAAAAGTTATCCCTCTACGACTAGGCTACATAGGTGTTGTGAATCGTAGTCAAGAGGTAACCCATCTTAAACTCTATAAAAGGTGCTTCTTCCTCTGCTGTATGTCTGATGATGGTGATAAACTAAGTGATTCTTTACCAGAAACGAACATGCTTTTGGTTAGAAGTTGATCCTTATCTTGTGCTCTCCTCCTTTTTTGTAACTTCTATAATCATGTCTGGTACTTATTTCTGTTTGGTCTTACCTTTTCTTACAAATATTATGTCAACCAGCTGCTAATGGAAAACTGCTTTTCTTCCCTTTTCATTTTTTTTTTTTGCCAAATAATATGCAGTCTATTTTTTAAGGCTGCTAATGGAAAACTATATATGCCTTTCTTTTTAACATTGTTTTTCTTCTTTCACGTTATGGGTTCATGTTAGAGTAATTAGTTTGGCGAACACTGTTGTACCTGATTTGCTGTATTTCCTTATAATAGTGGTTCTCATATTAGGATATATTTCTTCTACATTCTGTTAAGGCCACTCAATTTTATCCTTGAAACAGGATATTATATTGAACCGGAGTATCAAAGATGCACTCGTAGCTGAGGAAAAGTTTTTCCGCAGCCGCCCAGTATGAGCATTTCCCTTGAATTAGTATACATATCTTAGGTTGGATTAAACAAATAATTTTCATTGGATTAAACAAATAATTTATCATAAATTTGTCTATGCTGTCATATAGGTATATAATGGTCTAGCTGATCGCTGCGGTGTCCCTCAGTTGGCAAAGAAGTTGAATCAGGTACAATATCTGTGAACTGCATCCTAATACAGTAAATGCTTATAAATATTTTCTTGTAGTTGAACTATTTAAGTACTGCTGTTAAGTACTGCTGTTACTATACATGTACTACACACACACACGTTTTCGGGTGTGCTTGGATTGTTGGGATTACCTGGTATTCCCTAGCTATGATGATGTTTCTACTCCTCCACATAGCTGTGAAGTTGATCCTTCTAATTTATTTGCAGATTCTAGTGCAACATATCAAGGCAGTACTCCCGGGGCTAAAATCACGCATAAGCTCCGCACTAGTTTCTGTTGCCAAGGAACATGCCAGTTATGGGGAAATCACAGAATCAAAGGTGTGCTTATTTAGTGTGAAAATTATCCCCGATTTATATGGTCAATGTTATTGGACAAACAATTTGCGTTTAGTATCTAGAGTTTGTCCTGTGGACAATCGATGATCACATGACTAAAATGAAGTCCATTGAAAAACACTAATACATACATGCATTTGTAGCTTGCTATATTTTGACGAGTTAGTATGTAGTTGTAAACAGGGATGTGCTCCTATAACTGTTTGAGTAGCTTTTTCCTATTATGCCTCAACAAGAGTTAGAAGTTTCTTACACTCGCAAACAATAATCAATTACTAAAGATCTGATTGTCTTTTTTGTTATATGATGATTTCTTTATATTTGACTAGAGTATTTCTAAATTTTTGTTACCAATAGGCTGGTCAGGGAGCTCTTCTCCTTAACATTCTTTCAAAGTACTCAGAAGGTAAATTGGGCTTACCAGTTTTCTTTTCCTATTATGTATTTTACCTGTATTCTGTGGCTCTGTGTATGTGCATAAGCTAAGTAATGTTATCATGGATTTCTTCTTGAAAACAGCATTTTCTACAATGGTCGAGGGTAAAAATGAAGAAATGTCAACAACTGAGCTGTCTGGCGGAGCACGAATTCACTATATCTTCCAGAATATCTTTGTGAAAAGTTTAGAGGTTTGAACACTGATAACAACTGCTGTCTTCCTAGGAGTGATCTTACCTAATGTTATTTGTGACATTTTTTTGTTTCCTTTGTGATCCATAATGCAACAGTTTAGGGTGTACTTTTTTATACCACAATATAATTAGCAGTTGCTTGATTCTGTCTTTAAGAATTGTTTGTTATGTCTTCATTTTCGCCGTTAGATTACGGTACTTTACCCTCTGCCATGATAGGCTACTAACCAATTCGACTTCTGGGAGAACTGCAGATTGCAGTGCTGCAATTTTTCTGTTCTTTACTCCATCAATAAAATGGATTTCTTTTTTGTGTGAAAACAAATGCATATTTTCCCCACACTGGTGTGTGTCTGTCTGCATGGATATATTCAATTTCATGCAGATGTCTTTGTTTATTTATTTTTAATTTTTTTTTGCTACTCTTTCCAGCAGTTTCATTGCACCTATATGCATGAAAAAATTAAAGGTTTAATCAATGGTTTACATGGTTCTGTATAAGTTCTTATCGATGAAAATAGCATCCTTTTTTACTTGGGTACATATAGTTGAAGTTGCCTGTTCTTTAAATTTAGAGTGCAAGACATTGATCTTGCTTGTAAGTCTGTCTTGTGTTTAAACCTAACTCAAAAAAGTAGCAAGAGAACTCATGTGGAGAAATAGTGAATGATTAGATGTAAAACTTAAATTACTGTTCTCCCCTAGATCCCCTACCGACTTTAATTATGTTATTTCTTTGTGAGATTCATTTGTAAGCTTTTATAGTCCTTGCGCATCGTTATATAACGTGTTGGTTTGGTCTGTACAGGAGGTGGATCCCTGTGAGGACCTAACAGATGATGACATTAGAACTGCCATTCAAAATGCGACGGGTCCTAAATCTGCGTTATTTGTACCAGAGGTAGATCTTAGTTTGTACTCTTATGTTTTTATTCTTTCACTTTTAACAGATGGACTAAACTTTCTCACATAATCATGTGATTTCTTTTTTCTTTTTTCCATTCAAGACGTTAGTCATGTTTTTTCTCTCTTGATAATATACCTGGCATTTGATCTTTCATGTACATAGGTGCCTTTTGAAAATCTGGTCAGGAGGCAAATAGCTCGTTTGTTAGATCCCAGCCTTCAATGTGCCAGGTTCATATATGATGAGCTGATGAAGGTAAGAAACATGTTGCTTTTATTATGTGTTTTGTCACTCTGACATATTTTCAATTTAATATGACATCTGAATGAAATTTTTCTTTGTTCAGATTAGCCATCGCTGCCTCGTAAATGAATTGCAGCGATTCCCTGTTTTGAGAAAGCGGATGGATGAAGTTATAGGGAACTTCTTACGAGAAGGCCTTGAACCCTCTGAGACAATGATTGGACATATTATTGAGATGGAGGTATGAGGACGAAGATACTCTTGCACTATTTTTGTGTTATGCAATAAACATTAATCAAAAACAAATCTGCATTCCTTTCTACCAACCATGGAATCAGGATTCAGGAGCAATTGTCCAACTGCTCTTTCTCTTTCACATCTTTTTTCATTAAATGTGATTCACCATCATTATTAGAGTTGATGAAGTTACTCTTTATGAACCCCACTGAGTCTCTCTCTCTCTCTCTCTGTCTGTTTTTCTAGGTTGTTTTTTTATCTTTATTTATTATCATCTATTGGTCGTGTGTTATTTTGCATCTTTGTTTTTATTTTTTTATTTTTTTTAGGTAAATCCAATGCATGCCCAGTAGGGGCAGTGGCCCCATCAAGTACTTGCATCTTTTTACATACCAAGTGGATCCCAACATAATTTTTTTACCAAGGATTCTCCACTTAGCTCACTACTACAAAAGGTATCGATACAAAATTAATTAGAGACGAGATAATTTCAGCCCACTACCATGAAAGAATTGAATTAGAAAAATAATTGTAAACAAAAAATCACTTCTTTGCACGGTAATCAGAGTTTGAAATTCGTATTAAATATTTTTTGCTCCCTCCCACAAGATAACCCCAATTCCCATGCCATACTATTCTGGCGTTAGTTGGGAGTGGTGTTGGGCCAGCTTTGTCCCTATGTTTTTGTATTGCGGCTGGCTTGCCTGCTTTGTTAATGTCACTTAGCTCACTATTACAAAAGGTATCGATAAAAGACAAAAGATAATTTCAGCCCACTATCATGAAAGAATTGAATTAGAAAAATAATTGAACAAAAAATTAGAATTAGACTTCTTTGCATAGTAATCAGAGTTTGAAACTCGTATTAAATATTTATTGCTCCCCCCACAAGATAATCGTAATTCCTATGCCATACTGTTCTGGCGTTAGTTAGGAGTGGTTTTAGGCCAGCTTTGTCCCTATGTTATTGTGTTGTGTCTAGATTGCTTGCTTTATTAATGCCACTTGATGCTCCTCAAAAAAGAAAAAAGCGAAGAGATTAGCATGTACAGAGGATAGGTGTTTATGACTTGATTTTTGTAATAATTTTTTGTCCAGGTGCAAGTGGAAATTTAACCAAGCTCCTTGTTGCCTACTATTTCAGTAGTCTGTTTGCATACATATATTTTATGACTCATCAACTCCCTGCTTGTACTATAGTAAAACATCTGTTTTTGTCGCATATATTTGAATCTTATTCATTCTGCAGATGGACTACATAAATACTTCACATGCTAATTTTATTGGTGGAAGTAAGGCCGTTGAGAGTGCATTGCAACAGGTGAAGTCCACTCGGATTCCTGTGCCTCTTGCCAGGCAAAAGGTATATAGGCATGCCACTGAATTATTGTGCAATCATATAGTCGTTTTAACATGATTTCATTTTATTCTTTTTATATCTTTTTTCTTTTTCAACTAGGATGGTGTAGACTCTGACAAGGCACCATCATCTGAAAGAAGTTTGAAGTCCAGAGCAATTCTTGGCAGACAAGTGAATGGAATTTTGCCTGACCAGGTATGCAAAAGTTGTCTCTTTGCAAGAGCAACTCCTGCACTTGTAATTTAATCTTGCAGTTACCACTAAAGGTTAAAGAACAAAAAGTAGAATGTTGCTGCTGATATTAACCTCCTTTTCATGCTAATGGATTCTTTTATTTTATTTTATATTAAATGACTGACAGGGTGTTCGTCCTGTAGTAGATAGTGAAAAAGTCCACCTGCTGGTAATTTTATTTTCCAACTAAATATCATATTCTTTTGCAATCTTTACTAACATTTTTCATACTACAGAATTCTGAGTCAACTATATCTATATGATAAGCGCACACACATATCTGTGTCAGTGGCTGGAAATTCACCTGCTCAGTAACTTAGCAAGGAAATTACGCTCAACCCACCTTTGGATCTAGATTCAATGGTGGAAAAGAAAACAACTCGAGGTTAAAAATAATTCTTTCCACTGTTGGATCTAGATCCAAAGGTGATTGAGCATAATATCCTTACTCATCCTGTATGTGTGCATGGTGCATGCATGTGTATTAGTGCATGATTGCATGTAGGAACTGACAAATTCATCTGAACCTTATATGTATTTTATTTTGTCACGTCTTGCAATGTGATTAGGAGGCCCAAGTGTATCAACTTGGGGAATTTCATCTATTTTTGGAGGGAGTGATAACCGTACGCCTGCTAAAGAGACCTTAATAAACAAGCCGTATAATGAACCATCCACCACATGGAACAAGCCATATCTATGATCCATTTAAGAGAGGTATTTTCTTGTTCAATATTTACTTGGGTTGTGTGCTTTTTTATCCAATATTATTGAAAGTATCTTATAATATTTGGTTAACATATGTATGTCCCCCAACTGTCTTGAAGCCCACAGAAACCACTCAGAGCAGGAGACAATTGAAATTGCGGTCACAAAACTTCTGTTAAGATCATACTATGACATTGTTAGGAAGAATATAGAGGACTCTGTACCAAAAGCAATAATGCACTTCTTGGTAATATGACTTTCCTGGATGCACCTGTTTATTTTCTGTTTATTTCACCCTCTTTGTTTCTTTTTTCTTTTCATATCCTATATTTCAAATTTGAATGATTTGATGGTATATTCAATATGTATTAAAAAAAAAAAAAACTATTGTAATTGCCTTTGAGGTAAGAGTGGTGTAATTAATTTATATTTAAGGAGCAGTTCAAATCTTGCCTAAGTTATGAAACTCATTCCTTCCCTTGCTATCTCTTAATTCTGAGGGCTTCCTCTTTATTCCTTTATACTTATTTTTAAATAATGTACTTCATCAATGTTGTACCCAGGATCCGTTTTGAGCCCTGAGAATAATTTTTTTTTTTTTGAGCATCATTACCTTCCAAGTCTACCTTGCATAGTAATGGATATAGTACTTATTTGTTGTTCTTTTGTATGTTTTTCTTATTAGTCTTTCTTTTACCTTGCATGTTCTTCTATTTGTTTGTAAATGAAAGTAATGGATATGGTACTCGTTGTTGTTGTTTTTTTGTATGTTTATTTTATAAGTCTTTCTTTTATGTAATGTTTTGTTTATATAGTACTGATTTACTGTTGTGTAATAAAACAGTCTTGCTGTTATAATTGAACTAAGAATTTCTATATGTTCTCTTTTACGTATTATAACTATTGTCTGTGATCGATATGCATTCAGGTCAATCATACTAGCACAATGTCTTCATTAAGAAGCTTTACAGGTGACAAAATAGCTGGATTGACATTTGCAAATTTTACATCCAGGATCTTTTGTTTATTGGTTTACCTGTCATGACTGCTGATGTGCTTGCTATTTATGCTTGCAAACAGAGAAAACTTGTTTGAAGAGATGCTGCAGGAACCTGATGAAGTATCAATGAAGAGAAAGCGCACCCGGGAGACCCTTCGAGTTCTGCAACAGGCTTTCCGGGTAGGGTATTCATAAAATTTTTGAGGCTTTGGATTTTTAAAGATAAATGATGAAGTTCGTGTTATTACACAACTTTACCTAGATTTAGTGATATTAGTGGCTGCGCATGTATTTTTGTGCACACAATTGATGTCATAAACATAGGCCTGTTTCATATATGTTCGAGTTTCATGCCTTTGACAAATGGAACTGAAACTTGTTCAGCTGGCAAGATATTTACGTTTGAATTCAGAACTGTTATCAAACTTATGGTTTGGTTACACCAAATGTGTAAATTGACACTAGGTTAATTGGGACTTGAATATAAGAATGGATGGTAATTGAATTTCCATTGGCTCTCAATACTATTTGCAATTACAGTACTTATTTTTCTTTTTTATTTGGTGCTAGACATTGGATGAGCTGCCTTTGGAAGCAGAAACAGTTGAGAAAGGTTTTACTATGGGTGCTGATACGACAGGGTTGCCAAAGATCCATGGATTGCACACATCATCGATGTACTCCACAGGCAGTCCGAATGACTCTTACTCTTCACCTAAGAACCCAAAGCCCAGAAAGTCATCTCACTCTGGAGAGCTCCACTCACCGTTTTATGCAAATGCAGATTCTAATGGAAGTGGGCGCATGTACATGCCTGGTCTATATCCAACTGTTGATCTATAAGCCGATAAAGTTGTGCTCCAAGTCTTTCAAAAAGTGTCGAAGCATTATATTCATTTTGATTGCTCTGTCCGACTGAGGGGATAGGAATTCACCTTCTGCAGCCCAGCTTTTTGCAAGTGATTTGTGCAAATAGGGTATCCGGCATTGCTTTTTCCCCTGCATATTTTTTTCATTGTCCTTATAAATAGCATAGGTTGACAAGTATTTCTTTTACGGGGCTCCGAGAAATATCAAGGAGGAGATGGACCATCCTTCTCTTTACCCTCTTAATTTTTTGTCAGAATCAGGTGATTCTCAGATATGCATATATGTTTACTTTTAATTTGAGATTGTCCACAACCTGGGGTAATGAAAATGTGCAGGTTGCAACCATGTATCAAATGTAACCGGTATTGAGTGTACCGTAAATGTTAATTTGATGGATATATGCATCTCTTTTCAAGTGATCAATGCATAATGAATATGGTTATATGGTGCTCAAAATTGGGGTCTCTTCTGTCATATTGTAATGTCATCCTGGAATGATGCCCTCCACAAGTTGGAAGGCATATACTGCTGGATGAACAAGCATTCTCTACGTATACGAAAAATTGAAATTTCATCTCAAAAGTTGTCATAGTGATAAACTTTAAAGTAAATGAAAGCATATACTCACTCTAACAATAGACAAAAAGGCAGATAAACCCTGAATCCTATGCAAGTTGCTGAATTGGGGAAAAGGTGAACTGTCATGGGAATGCTAATTTTTACGTAGACTGTCCGTTTGTTTGATAATTTGATTTAGTTGAGTAAGCAAATGATTTCCAAATGGTTTTTGTGTTGAGACAATATTTGAAGCGCGATTTAAAAAATTAGAAAATTACTCACAAGTGTTATTTTGAAATTTTAATTAGCCATAAGGCCACATAATTTTTCTTGTACACATAAGGCCACAAATACCTTTAAATAATTTCATCTCTGACAAATTTACCCTTCCACGTAACAAAACGTCAAAACCAACTGAATAGAATATCAAATCCATTTCTCTTAACAAAAAAAAAAAATCAGATCCATCGTTTCTCTCTCTTCTCTCTCTCTCCGGCGATCCACTGGTCTCTCTCTTCTCTCTTTCTCATCGGCGATCCATCTTTCTCTCTCTGACTCGCCCGAGGAAGCCCTCTCTCTTCCTCTTCGTTCTCCAACGAAACACTCTCGCTTTTCTTTCTGTGGATTCCGGCAACAGTGGCCAAGACGACTACAACCTTCATCAAATGAGATTCCAATCGATCCAACTGATGCAATTTCAAGTTCGTGTATTGCAGTTCGTCGGTGGCAGAGTCCGGCAGTACCTTCAAGTAGATGACGACGGCTTCTCCTCTAATAAATGCTGATGGCCAATGACATGAACGACGAGCTCCCGAGCCGGAGGCATGATCTCCAGGGAAGGAGAGGAGGAAACTGCAGTGGATTGCGGTGGTTGGAATCATTTTGATTGGGACGAGCCGCTTGGCATCGACGACGCCTAATCTCTAAAGAAAGCTCCCCCTTCTCTCTGCCGAATAGGTACAATGATAGAGATTTTTTTATTCAATTTCGATTATCGGTTTTTGAGGTTTTTATCCTAGTTTTGATTGGGATAAGTGGGAGGTGGAGCAAGTGAAGGAATGTTAGGAGCCAAGAATATGAGGAATGTATTCTGCAAAGTTTGATGGTCAAGTAAAAAGTAGTTGTTTGATTTATGATCTTGCACTTTGCTTGTGATATGATTCAAAAAACTCATTTGTTGCTTTTGCAAATAAACTGATGTTTCAACTTCAATTATTAGTGTTTTTGTTCAAGAAGTTCCTGAGCTTCCTTTAGTTGCAACAAGTAGTGGTAATTATAGCAAGGTGAGACTAAATGTACTTTTTGCTTTGGTTAATTGACAACATGAAGTGTTCAAATTATGTGGTTTGTGCATTTTGTTAGCGAATATGTAGAAATCACTTATCCAATTCGTTCAATTTCCTTTCAGTTGTGCATATTTTGTTTAGTTCTCTCTATAATTGTTATAATGGGTTTTCAACACAATCATAGTAGCTTTTTATGCCTATTTTAGTATCTTTTCAAGTGGATGTCAGTAGCTTTTCTGTTTCATTTTGATTGATTTCAAGTCAGTAACTCTCTACAATTTATATAGTGGCTTTTCAATATTGAGAAATTATCTTTCTATGGTTACATTAGTATGTTGTCAAGCTGCTAACAGTAGCTTTTCTATTATTGTTTTGATTAATTTCAAATCAGTAGCTCTCAATAACTGTTATAGTGGTTTTTCAACACTGTGATAGTAACTTTCTCTGCTTATGTTAGTATCTTTTCAAGCTAATGTCCGTAGGTTCTCTGTTTTCATTTTGATTGATTACAAGTTGTCTTTTGTTAATGGCTTATCAAATTGGAAAAGCATGATTCTGAATGAAATTCAATTTTCTTCTTGTTGTGATTTCATATCTTTAGCATTTCTTGTTTGGAATTTGTGTTACACTATCAACATGTACGATCAGTATCTATGTCAGTAGTTTTTATTACTGGTCTAGTAACTTTGTACATGTGTGATAGTAGTTTTCTGTACCTATGTCAGTAGCTTTTTATTATTAGTCTAGTAGCTTTGTACATGTTTTATAATAGCTTTTTGTACCTATGTCAGACAGTTTTTTATTACAGGTCCAGTAGCTTTGTACGTGCGTTATAGTAGCTTTTTGTACGTATGTCAGTAACTTTTGATTTTGGGGAGCGTAGCTTTTGTTTGTGACAGTAGCTTTTGTTGCTGGTGATAGTAGTTTTTGTGACCTCACCGGAGGTTGCCGGAAATCTCAGCAGAGTAGTTTTTGTTGCTAGCCACAGTAGCTTTTGTGTTCGCCGGAGTTTGCCGGAAGTTGGCCGGAGACTCGCAGGAGGTCGGCCGAAGTCCCGCCGGAAGTTGGTCGGAGGTAGGCCGGAGTCCCGCCCGAAGTTGGCCGGAGACCGGCCGGAGTTGACCGGAGAGGAGAGAGAAAATGGTTGTTGACTTTTTACTATAGTGGCATTTATGTAAATATGTTGGTTTTTATATCCAAAATATAACACCAATTTTAATCTAGTGGCCTTATGAGGGAAAAAAATTGTTGGTGGCCTTATGACTAAAAAAACATTCAAATATGCACTTATATGTAATTAACTCTAATAAAGAGCGTAGTGTCGATGAGTGTAATTTTTTTTCCTTTTTCTTTTTTCGACCTTCTTGCCTCAAACGGCTATATAAACACCACTCCCATTCTTATTTATTTATTTATTTATTTTTTAAGTAGGGCTAGTACGATTGCCCTCAAGCCTTGTTCATTAATGAAACCACAGAACTGGAAAGTACAATAAATATCAAGAGAACATTCTGAGATAAGAACAGGAGTCTCAATTAAATATATGTAATTTAAAATAAAATAGTGCTATGCTGGTTACTCAATTTGCTTTATAATTGTGGTGACACACTGGAAAGATATTGCTCGCGTGGAGCCATAATTTATATTAATTAATGCTTTTCCAACTATGTTGCCACCAGAAAATCAATTCGGTAGTACTTAGTTTCATCCTGCTACATGGAGGTTGCGACTATTTGACAAAGTAAGGAACTCACCGCCTAACTAGAGCAGACAAGGCACATAAGGTGCACAACGGGAACAAAGCCCACCTAGTTCTAGTCTATCAATAATGACAACAATTTATTGACGGCATAAAGCCACCAACTACCAAAAAGTAAAAACTAACATAAACATCGAAAATTCTTCCATGCTCCAACCATGTAGTGCTTGGCCACATAAGCAGCCAATCCAACGGTCAGTGGTTTATATAATCGTGGCCGCATATTTCGGTAAACCGGGTAACCGGCTAAAACCTACTTGTTTCCTCTCTCTCTCTCTCTACAACTCATCTCATCAACAAATTCCCAAGCTTCTTCCCCTTTCATCTCTTCACCCACTCACCATCAAGAGATTTCAAAAATAAAAATCAAAAGTTGTTTTGTCCTTATTAGTTCCTTTCTCATCTCTTCACCACCAAAAAAGAAACATGCTTTCCATTAAACCCAATATCCAGATGGAAATTCTTCTAAATACGATCACCAAATTGAATTAATTTTATAATTCTCAGTTGCCTTGAATTTCTGCTGCAACTCTTAACAGAAGCTCAAATTGATTTAACAACTTAATTTGTATAAGACATTCTCCTCATGAAGATGGGCACAAAGACCCACAGTCTATAATTGGATCTTATTGAGCCAAAGAGAGCAGAACAAATTAGAAGGAAATGATTTTCGGTTTTGACTTTGAGGGAGAAAGTTAGAAGAGAAGAGTGTTTTTGGGTCTGAGAATGAGAAGAGTTGCAGAGAGGGGAACAGAGAAAGCAGAAGAGAGAGAGAGAAACAGATGTCAAATGATGTGCCTTTACTTGTTTCAAATTTAATTCGATCACTGTATCTACGAAAAACAAAGAAATAAAAGAAAGCGGGGCCGTTATCGGAGTACAGCAGCACCGCCAACGGCGACTCAGCCGCCAGAAAACTGGGTCGAACCGCCGGAGCTGCCAAAGCTTTCACCTTCGATTATCCCTCCAAACTCGACCAGTGGACAAACCAAGAACACAGGCCATGCATTCAATCACCGTCGTCGCTTCGCTGGTCTACGAAACGGGTCGAGAGGCCCGATGGATGTTTTATAGCCCAGAATTAAATTTGTTTCCATGGCTCAGATCAAGCGGTGAGTTTATGGACGGCTCAGATTGCACCGTGTCAATTTCTTTTTCTTATATTAATTTATATAATTTTATATATTTTAAAATTTTGAGAAATCGTAATAAATAACTCAGGTGTTCGAAAATTTTTCTGAAAATTTCCACAGACTCTCACGTTGCATACTTTATTATCAAGTCCATACAATAGAGATTTCTGATGCAGCTAAAAGCAAGCGCATAATTTAACCCTGAAATGTCATCGTTAGTTTATGGTAAATGGATCGATCTAATCCGGGGATTGAGGGTACACCTGTCAATGTAGGACAATTAAATAATTAATAAAAACACAAAGTATATTATTTACAAAAATAAAACAAAGTATGTACATATTCATGAAAAAGGGGGGTTTTTGATTTGGATTTCGAAAATTAACCTAAGTAAAGAAAACAAGTAAAACACAAAAACACAAATACGAATGGAATGAGAGAACAAAGATCAAAACCGAAAACTATGATTAAAATCGATTCAAACCCTAGTATTATTCATCTAAGTCATGAGAAAGGAGTTGATCATGTGAAACGTTAGAAAGCAAACAATTTCCCATTTTTACTTTTCAATGCTAATTAATCTAAGTGAAAGCACAAAGACTAATCCTATCAAACATGCATTCAAGCCCTAGAAAGCTAGTCAATCATGGCATGTTTAACGCAATAAACACATAGAAAGGCTATCAACTCAAGTGTGCTACTTAGTATGAAAAAGTCCACCTAATTGCAGTCCTTTTTAATTAAATTCGGTTTTTGCACAAAACCTTTACTACTTTTCGATTCAAGAACACAAAACCAAAAAGTTGATTCATGTTCTTAAATTGTAGCACCATTCATACAAAAACCCTAAGTGTTTCGAACCACATAAGATTAAAATACGAAAGATATCTATAAAGCAAATTTAATTAAACAAACTCACATAAGCAACCTTCGAATTACAATAATAGAATCTGAAAATTTCATTCAATCATATAAAAATTCCAGAAATAATACTTTGTTCAAACACATATGTCAACTAGTTCATAACCAACGAAATTCAAAGCAAAGGTTACAAAGGAGAATCGGATTACACCGTGGATGAAGATGATGTTGTAATCTCTTGAATCTCGAAAGCAAGCTTCAAGGTTGGTGATGGATGATGATGCTCACGGCTTCTCTTCTTCTTCTTTGGCCTTGCTTGAACTCGTGGAGATGACTAGAGGATGGAGAAAGGAGAGAATAAACTCACGGCAGCACTAGGTATTTTCTGATTTTTTCTAAAGTGTCAAAACGTAAAAGGAGAGAAACCCCAAACGTCTTCAGGGAGTATATATAGGAGCTCGGCCCCCTTGCTCTCCAAGCCGTGTAATCTTTGCTTGGTTGGCACTTGCTTCCTCTTTTCTCTCTTAATTTCTCACGGCATAGTCACAAAATAACTCTCCAAGAATATTATCCTTCCATAAAAATCTCCCAAGAAAATCTCCACCGAAATCTTCTTTTATATTTCTGATTTTCCATGCCAACTCCTTGTTTATCTCTTAGTATTGGACGGCAACTCTCTCTCTTCAAACGGCACACTAGGGTTTAACTTCAACTCTATCTCTTTGACGTCACAAAAACCCTAGTTTACATGGGCTTTATCCACTTTTGCCGAAAGTCCATCTTGCTTGATACTTCTTGGGAGTTCTTGGGCCTCCATGCGCCACCTTTATGCCATGTCATCTTCTAGAGTCTTCAAGAAGCTTCTCTCATGCCATGTCACTTCATTAATTCGAGCTCCATTCTTGGTTGGCTCAAGAGTCTTGTTTTGGCAAGCTTTCCTTTTCTGGACAGGGTTTCCTGGTTGGACCAGGAAAGCTTCATTTCTTCATTTCTGCTCATTTGTGCTTCCCTTTGTACTTCATCTTGTCTCCCTCCAACGTTGGCTAGCTTCTCTTTCCATTTGTGAGCTCATTTCAGCTCATTTATTCCAAAGTCCTGAAAATAGAAACTGTTACCAAAAATAGAAACTTTCCTAAAATGAAAAACGGAAACTTTCCTAAACTAAAATGGGAAACTTTCTAAAAATGAGAAATAGAAACTACAAAACGGAAATTTTCTACAATTAGGAACTTTCCCAATCAAAGAGTGGAAACTTTCCTAAACAGGGTTTTAATAAGGAAATAACGCAAGAAATGTAAGGAAAAGCAAGTAAAACGTCGCATAAATATGCTCCTATCAATTTCACATCAAGAAAAATTCAGAAAATATTCCCGAG
Organism: Rosa lucieae; assembly: GCA_024704745.1. NCBI lineage: Eukaryota > Viridiplantae > Streptophyta > Magnoliopsida > Rosales > Rosaceae > Rosa > Rosa lucieae. The sequence continues at coordinate 14,985 of JANPXK010000532.1, forward strand.
TTCTGTAAATAATCACTGAAACCATAGACTCAATTTCTAGTAATTCCACTTCAATTCCCTAAATTTTTTTTTTTAGTAGTAATACGTACCCATGTATTTTCTTTGAACAAATCATCTCAATTTCTAATAATTCCAATTTTGTCTTTTTTTTTTTTTTTACTTCAATCTCCTTAGTAAGCTGAATATGGCTTCATAACTTTTTTTTTTTTTTTTTAACTCCACATTTCAAAGGGCAAGACCATTAACGGATATAACGATTGAGACACCAACCGTTAGATATGAGAATTATATTATTTTAGCTTCTAGTCCAAATTTTATCTAATTTCGTCTATTTTTCAACTTCGACCTTCTTGGTCAACTGAATAAGGCTTTATTATTAACTACACAATTCAGAGGGAAAGATAGTCAATAGATGTAAGGTTTGGGGCATCGACTGTTAGATGTGAGAATTACAACATTTTAGCCTTCTAATCCAAAATTCATCCATTTTTCTCTATGTTTTGACTTCAATCTATTTGGTCACACCGAAATTAGCTTTGTAACATTTAGGTTGACCGATGTCGTATCCACCAACAATCATGCTAATAATTTCACAAGACGTGTATTGGTCAATCGGCGACGAGAGATGACAAATAGAGCTTGAAAACTCTTGGTTTATCGGCGGTTTTGATGAGTAGATCGAGACCCAAACAACTTCGAAAATAGCTGAAATTTTGACCATGATTATATCTTCTTGTCATGATGACATCTAACTATCGATTTTGATAAAGTCTATTTCCTCCGCATCGTTCCTCATGGAAGGTATACTTTCAATACAACTAATAAACAAGTTAAACAAGATCAGTAGGCATATAAGGATTTCGTTCGATCTAAACAATCGAAACTGGAAATTGATAAATTTGATATAACCCATCTATTTATAGCGTATTAATAGGTATTGTGTAAAAAAATTAACCCGATCCGCCATCATTTAGATGTCAAATAAAGCGGTCAACCACTTATACACTTATAACTCCCTAAGGGGAGCTTAACCATGAGTAGATAAACTTTCTGAAATTTTTATATTAGTTGATATAGGTCATAGTCATGAGAGTGTGAGAGTTGACAGATCGAAAAATGAAGTTGCGAGTGAGCGGTTATGAGCATATTAGTTTTATGTGGTATTTAGAGTTTAGGGTTGACCTAGTAGATAGAGACCCAAACAACTTCGAAAATAGCTGAAATTTTGACCATAATTATATCTTCTTATCATGATGACATCCAACGGACGATTTTGATAAAGTCTATTTCCTCCACATTGTTCCTCATGGAATATATATTTTTCAATACAACTAATAACTAGTTAAACTGCATTAGTAGGCATATGAGAATTTCATGCGATCTACACAATCGATAAATTTGACATTACTCATCTATTTATAGCTTATTATTAGGCTGTATAAAAAAATTAACCTGATCCGCCATCATTTTGATGTTAAAGAAAGCGGTCAACCACTTACGGACTTTTAACTCCCTAAGGCGAGCTTAACTACGAGTAGATAAATTTTCTGAAATTTTTATATTAGTTGATATATGTCATAGTCACGAGAGTGTGAGAGCTGATAGATCGAAAAAAGAAGTTGCGAGTGAGCGGTTATGAACATATTAGTTTTATGTGGTATTTAGGGTTTAGAATTGACCTAGTAGATCGAGACCCAAACAACTTCGAAAATAGCTGAAATTTTGACCATAATTATATCTTCTTATCATGATGACATCCAACGGACAATTTTGATAAATTATACTTCCTCCACATTGTTCCTCAGGGAAGGTATATTTTTCAATACAACTAATAAACAAGTTAAACCGCATTAGTAGGCATATAAGGATTTTGTGAGATCTAAACAATCGGAATTGAAAATCAATAAATTTGACATTACCCATCTATTTATAGCATATTATTAGGTACTGTGTAAAAAAATTAACTCGATCCACCATCATTTTAATATTAAATAAAGCGGTCAATCACTTACACACTTATAACTCCCTAAGGGGAGCTTAATCACGAGTAGATAAACTTTCAGAAAGTTTTATATTAGTTGATATAGATCATAGCCATGAGAGCGTGAGAGCTGATAGATCGAAAAAAAGAAGTTGTGAGTGAGCAGTTATAAGCATATTAGTTTTATATGGTATTTAGGGTTTAGAGTTGACCAAGTAGATCGAGACCCAAACAACTTCGAAAATAGCTGAAATTTTGACCATAATTATATCTTTTTATCATGATGACATCCAACAAACAATTTTGATAAAGTCTATTTCCTCCACATTGTTCCTCAGGAAAGGCATATTTTTCAATACAACTAATAAACAAGCTAAACCGCATTAGTAGGCATATAAGGATTTCGTGCGATCTAAACAATCGAAACTAGAATTTGATAAATTTGACATTACCCATCTATTTATAGTGTATTAATAGGTATTGTGTAAAAAAATTAACCCGATCCGCCATCATTTAGATGTCAAATAAAGCGGTCAACCACTTAATACACTTATTACTCCCTAAGGGGAGCTTAACCACGAGTAGATAAATTTTCTGAAAATTTTACGTTAGTTGATATAGGTCATAGCCACGAGAGTGTGAGAGTTGACAAATCGAAAAAAGAAGTTGTGAGTGATCGGTTATGAGCATATTAGTTTTATGTGGTATTTAGGGTTTATGGTTGACCTAGAAGATCGAGATCTAAACGACGACGAAAATAGCTGAAAATTTGACCATAACTATTTCTTCTAATCATGACAACATCCAACGGTCGATTTTGATAAAGTCTATTTCCTCCATGTTGTTGCTCATAAAAGATATACTTTTCTACACTACTAAACTAGTTAGACTACATTAGTAGACATGTAAGGATTTTGTGCAGTCCAAACAATCAAAATTGGAAATCAATTAATTTAACATTACCCATCTATTTATAGCATATTAATAGATATTATGTAAAAAAATTAACCCGATCTGCTGTCATATCGACATGAAATAAACCAGTCAACCATTTAAAAGCTTATACGTCCCTAATGGGGGCCTACTCTTAAGGAGATAAAATTTCCAAAATTTTCACATTGGTTGATATAGCTCCAATCCACGAGAGTGTAATACCTGATAGATCGAAAAAATAAGTTACGAGTAAGCGGTTATGAGCATATTAGTTTTATTTGGTATTTAAGGTTTAGGGTTGACTTAGTAGATCGAGACCCAAACGATGACGAAAATAGCTGAAATTTTGACCATAACTATATCTTCTTATCATGATAACATCCTACGGTCGATTTGATAAAGTCTATTTTCTACACACAACTAACAAGCTAGTTATACTACAAAGTACACATATAAGGATTTTGTGTAGTTCAAATAATCGAAATTGAAAATCAATAATTTGCTTACCCATCTATTTATAGCATATTAATAGGTATTGTGTAAAAAAATTAACCCATCCGCCATCATTTCGACATCAAATAAAGCGGTCAACCTTTTATATACTTACACCACTGACCGCCACCACGCGCCGCACCAAGATCGCCTTGCTGAAGCATCAGAAGCTAGGAACTGAAGCATATCAGTCCCAATCGAAAACAAGGAAGAGGTCAACCTCTTCCCCACCTATAAAAGGTCTACTCCTCTCTCTTCATTAATTATGCATTTACTACTTACCTACTGTTATTCTGTCAACATAAAATACATTGACTAACTTAGGTATCAGAGAAGAGAAGACGCCAACCGCGGTCTCCCTCCCCCTGTAATTTATTTGACAGATAGCGGAAGCCACAAGAGCATCATAAGTAGCGGTCTGCCCACCAGGCTAGCGTTAACTAAGATTTGGCCACCGCTAAATCTTAGACATTAACATATACCAAACTGAATTCAATAACACAAGCTTTAACACATACTCTGTCATGGCCTTATTTTTTCAATTCCTTCTTGCTACTGCTTGTATCAGGTAATTGTTTAGAGGAAGTCTCTGCATCAAGGCCATTAAACAGTTCTAATTTTCTCTAAAACACTTCCAATTAATTGCACATAAATCAGATAAGGGATTAAGAGCTTGTACCTCCATGTTTTAAAGAAAAGGCTTGCCCCCTGAGATTATATTTTGTTTTCTCCACTCATCATCTTTATCTGAACCGACACATGAAATCAGGAATCAGGAAAGAAAAAAATTGAATACTTCTAAAACAGTCTAATTACTTTAACATAATCAGATAAGGGATTAAGAGCTTGTACCTCCATGTTTATATGCACTATTAATGTTGATCAGGCGGTCTTGGTTATTACTATGCTTAATAGGAAAAGCTTGTAACCGGCCCTGGTTTTTTGCTTCCCAATCATCATACCCTTGACAATGTTTCTTACACATTGTTGCTAAAGGTGGGAGTGGATACTGTGGTTCCCAAACTACCTGGAAAAGAAGTAAATAGATATATTATTGAGTGGTGATCAATATGCAACTATACATTTTGACTAATGTAAATCACTAGTGCAGAATTATACCTTCACAAAAGTGATCACCGAGTAATGCAATTTGTGATTTCTTTTAGTGGTGATGAACTTGGTAGACCTTCAATGGGTACAAAAGTAAGGCACTCTAGCTCGACACATATATAACCACAACCTTATAACACGATGCTATGGCAATACCCATGAAAGGCATAACCATCCAATGCTCCCTTTTGGTGCATATTTTTTAAAGCAGTTCAATCTATTGATAGTCTCATCAATGCTCCCTTGCGACCCAGAAATTTTCAAATACACGTCATGCTTCGACTGAAATTCCTTGATTAGATCATCCCTTACCTTTCTCCATCCATCATCCAGAAAACCCAGCAATTCTGCAATAGCATGAAAACCACAGTGTCCATCATCGGGTACATCATCTAGATGAAGGATGTATGGCCTCAAGGTAGATGGTAATTTTTCTTTTCCTGTATTTGAGAAACCAGCACACTTAAGGAAAATTTCTATCTCAAATAGAAGAAATAAAATAAATAAATAAAACGAAAGTAATCATTAATAAGTTCAAATAAAAAAAAAAAAAAAAAAACAAAGAAGTAACCCAAGACAGGAGTCTCACTGAAACTGTTTAAGCAAAGAAAAATGCTGGAAGTTTTCTGAAATTACCACTGGCATTATTGGACCAACTCCCCACATCTCTTGCAGAATGGACTGATACTCCTTCCAGCAAAAAGAAGTCTCAAATAAAAGAAAAAAACAAAACACAATGAAATAAAGAAGTAACCCAAGAGAGAGTCTCACCGAAACTGTTTAAGCAAAAAAAAAAAAAAATTGGAAGTTTTCGGAATTAACACTGGAAATATTGGACGAACTCTCCAAATCTGTTGCAGAATCATTATTGACCCCCAATGAAACATGCAAACAGTATATTTTCATTGACAAGGTGACACCGATGTCCTTGTACTAAATACAAGCAAAAAAAAATGTTAAATGATCTCAACTCACCCTATTCATACTCTCCCCAACTGTGTCTCTCTGCTGTAGTTTTGGTATCAGAGCAAAACATCTTAATGCTCATTCATACCCTACACTTAGATCTACAATGGTAACCAACGCAGAGTTTTCATCCAAAGTGGACAGTTTGTCTCAAGAATATGAAGGTTATAAGAAGATGTTCAAAGAGGTGCTTGAAATTTTATAAGTATTGAAGAGTCTTATTATAATAAGTTTTTAATAGTCTTTCGGTGTGCTAAGAGTTTAAGGGTTGTGTTTGAAGCCTATAAATATGGCTATCTATTGTGTGCCAAATCAGCTTGGAATGAATTAAAATTAAACCTCCCTAATTCTATTTATCCTCTGTTTCTTCTAAAATCATTCTGCTATCTTATTCTCTCAACACTCCCCAACTCACCCTATTCATACACTCCCCAACTGTTTCTCTCTGCTGAATCAGACAGTGACTTGATCTGTTTGCAGTGCTACAAGGATATCACAAACTCTATAAAGAAAATCGATGTTAACCACAACCCTAAGAGAAACAGAGTAAAAGAAGATACAATCAAACAGTTCAAGAAAACAATCGATTCACCTGCACTTGAGTCATGTTTCTTTTTCACAAAATATTTGAGCAGCTTACACCACTCATTATTCAGATCTTGCTTGGTGATTCTTGCCATTTGAGCCCCAATGGTTCACAAGCGCTTAGATCAGCCTCTTCAAAACCAAGCTTCATTGGGCACAAGTCAGGCTGATGATAGATGACTTTGTTAGAATAAGGCTGAATCAAAATTATTCTGCACGCTCCCATTTGTCTATGGCTAACAAGATCTTTGGGGAGAAAGTTATCCTTTAACCTTTTATAAGGTTTCCAATCAATCTAAAAACAACAAGAAACAAAAAAGTCATTTTTAATGCAAAAGTCAGAAGCTAGGTCGGGGAAAAAATGAAAAAAGAACATAAAAACTTGCATCTTCTGTGTTCTCTCACAAGGTAACCAAGACTTCATCATAATCTTTTCTCTTTCTTTGATGTCTATTGGCAAGTTTTGCTTGCATCTTTCGTCCCCAGCTCAGAGACAATGGGAACTCGCTTGGTTTCTCAACTTTCGTTTTATTACTGAAAAAGATGCTTGCAAATCCTGGAATGTGCTCCAATGCCCAAATCTTCAACATAAATAAAAAATCAAATTAAATGCAAAAACTGAAAACTAATAAATCGAAGAAGAAGACCAAAAGATTTACCATGAGGAAGAAAGCGTGGCCATTAATATTTGGTCCGCCACGTCCCAAACTTAGATGCAACTGTGAGAGCATTGCGACACCCCATTCAAGATTCTTTATATCACCTATGTTGCGCAAAAACTCCAAGAATCCCAGACTTACATGTCTACCTTCTGCAGTAGAAAAAATGGTTGTGCCTAATATGAAGAGGGCAAATCCTCTAACATATTTAGCAAACTCAAGACTTTCGGTTCCTTGCGCAATCACATCCCTAGGAACCTTTTCAAAAGTCTTTTTCAGCCAACTGAGTTTAATAGAATTGATTCGTACAACCTCATTGGGCAATGGGCCTAGAAGATCATCCACTGATTGAGAATTTGAGTCTTCTATGACAAGTTTTCCCATAACCGGAAGACCACATATTAGAAGGACATCTTCTAGTCCGAAAAATAAGATCTTATTGTTGATTTTGAGAACCCTGTCTTTTTCGTTATAGTGCTCTTGCAACGCATATAACATCTGGTTGTCATGAGAACTTCGATTCAATAATTTGGCCAGTCGATATATATGATCAAACACAGTTCCTTCTAGTACCTTGAGAACCAGACTGTGAGCATCCCAGGTTCACAATAATAGAAGCATCTCAGTAGCCATTTTTCAGAATTTGGCCTACAAAAATACACACAGGAAAAATGAATTGTGAGCTCTGCAGATGTGCATTTGCCAACCAACTTTTGATCACTCTATCAACTCATCATCGGAAATAATAAAATTACAATCACACAATACTACAATACATCAACCATACAAGAAATAATCTTTCTAAAACTCAGAAATAAAAGAAATATTACACTTTGCATTCATTATTGACACCAAATAAAACTGTACAAAACTCACAAATTCAAACAATGCAAAGTTTTCAAACATTATCCGGCTAAAACTCATTATTTTCAATAAACTGCCTAAAATTCACAAAATCAAGACATATATCAATATATAAATCTTAGATTTCACGGATTTTACAATTATGGTGAATTGTTTTGCACATAAATGTGTTTCATCAAAATAAAGGAAGAAAACCAACTATGTCGTGTTCAATTCAGATTTTTGTTTTTTTTTTTTTTGGATAGAGACATACAGATGAGAGGGAAGCTCGGACAACAGTGCGGAGGTTTTCTGATTTTAGCTTCCGAATCTTCGATTTCTCCTGCGAGAGAATATACCTATCGGAGAGAGGGAGTCGGAGAGAGAGTGAGAGTCGTGTGAGTCGGAGAGAGGGAGTGGAAAATTTGAAAGAATGCTGTGAATTTGAATTATTCTAGAATTTGACCTTAGTTTAACATTGAATGAGTTAAGCAATTTATAGGCCCAAGAATTAGTTATTTATTTATCTATGTTAAAGTAAAATGCAATTGGAATTGGTATACTCATTTCATTTCATAGCCCCTTTAATAGGGAGAGATTACAACGGAAAATATCAATTACAATGATGACATTAACTACTGATTGGTCCTTGATCTATGCTGATTGATGGTGATTGCTAATTACTTGATTCCCCTCTGTCAATCACTTTGACGAAGGTCACATAATGTTCCTTTAACACTCCCCCTTATGCCAAGTCAAAGATGAAATGGGCATCAGTGTTGCCTCACTAAAACTCAAGATCAAACTGTGCAACCAAGGCTAATAGAATACGAATAGAGAATGACACAACAGGAGGAAAATACCTCATTGTAGTCTATTCCTTCTTTTGTGCATAGCCTTTAGAAACCAATCTAGCCTTGTACGAGATCCTTCCTTTTTAGCAAATACCCATTTGCAGCCAATTGCTCTCTTCCCATGTGGTAACTGAACCATCTCCCAAGTCTTGTTCTTGTGAAGAGACTTCATCTCTTCATCCATTGCTTTTTCCCACTCTACACTATCTGCATGTATCACAACTTCTTCATAGGTAGAAGGAATTTCTTGTTCAGTAATTGGAAGTGCGTAAGTTACCATATCATTTAGCCAAGCTGGCTTTGGAACATTTCTTTTTCCTTTTCTAAGTGCAATAGGTCCATGTTGCTGTGGAGACTCTTGAGCTTGAGCCTCTACTTCAATACTTGAATCCTCATTTGTTGAATCATCTAACTTAATTGTAGGACTTCTTGGATCAATCGGAGTTTCATCAACTTTTTCTTTAAACTCCACCTGCTTCAAACTCTCTATGGTCATCTCCTGTTTTTGAGAATCAGTCTGCTCACTCTGATTAACCATAACAGCCTCATCGAATGTCACATCTCTGCTTACAATAACTTTCCTCACATTTGGACACCAAAGCCTAAATCCCTTCACACCATCATTAAATCCCAAGAAAATAGCTTTCTTGGCTCTCGGATCAAGCTTGCTTTCCCTGACATGAAAATAAGCAGGACAACCAAAAATATGTAAGTAATGATAATCAGTAGTAGGTTTTCCAGACCATACCTCCATGGGCGTTTTACCCTCATTTGCAGCAGTAGGCAACCTGTTGATGAGATGGCTTGCATATGTAACTGCCTCAGCCCAAAACTCTTTGCCTAATCCAGCATTAGACAACATCGAACTTTCTCCAGTAAAGTACGATTCATGCGCTCTGCCACCCCAAAACTGTTGTGGTGTCTCTCTAACTGTGAAGTGTCTCACAATGCCCTCATCTTGACAAAACTTCAAGAATGGATCAGACTTGTATTCACCCCCATTATCTGATCTGTGCCTCTTAATTTTTCGACCGGTCTGAGTCTCAATCATCTTCTTCCACTTCACAAATATATCTAAGACTTCATCTTTATGCTTCATGGTGTACACCCACACTCTTCTAGAGAAGTCATCAACAAAAGAGACATAGTAGTGCTTACCTCCCAAAGATGCAGTTTTGGTAGGTCCCCACACATCTGTGTGAACATAGTCTAGAGCACCTTTAGTCTGATGAACTACAGTACCAAACTTCACTCTAGTCTGCTTTCCCAATACACAATGTTCACAAAATTCCAATTTGCAAGTCTTTGCACCCTTTAACAAACCTTGCTTCACTAATACCTGCATTGCTTTCTCACCAGCATGTCCAAGACGCATATGCCATAATCTGGTAGTATCTGCATCATCTGTAGTCTCAGAAATTGCTGTTTCACTTGTCACTGTACTCCCTTGTAGAAAATACAAGTTTCTATCTCTTGTACCTCTCATCATCACAAGTGAACCAGAGACAACTCTAGCAACTCCATCCTTCAATGTAATTGTGAGACCCTTTGATTCTAAAGTTCCCAAAGAGATAAGATTTTTCTTCAAGTTCGGAACATACCGAACATTTGTCAATTCTCTAACAACCCCATCATGCATTTTGAGACGAATTGTATCAATTCCTCTAGTTCTGCAAGGACTATCATCTCCCATCAAAACTACTCCACCATTTACTTCTCTTCAAGTAGAGAACCATTCCTCGTTCGGATACATGTGGTGTGTACAACCCGAATCCAAAATCCATTTCTCAGAGTAATCAAATGCAGATGAGCTTGCTAAAGCAAAATCAATCTTATCCTCTTCAAAAACATAGAAGGTAGAAGAACAACTCAATGCGAAACCAAAGTCATCATCATCTTCAAATTTCACAATATTCACTTCAGAACCCTTCTTGTCTCTAGTCTTCAACTTGGGACAATCTTACTTCCAATGCCCCTTTTGGCGACAAAAGGCACACTCATCTTTTGCAGGAAATTTGCCTCTTGACTTGGAACGAGAATTACCTCTTTTTCCACCAAACTTTCTATCATCAGATCTTCCTCTTGCTACAAGTGCTTCACCTGTCACTTTTTGCAATTGCTTCTCCTTCTTTCGACACTCATTATTTATCAATGAATTATACACATCATCAAATTTCACAATTCTTTCCCATGCAACAAAGTTGTAATCAAATGCTCATACTCGTCAGGAAGAGAATTTAGCAAACACAAAGCCTTATCCTCATCACTAATTTGCACATCTAAATTAGCCAAGTCTGCAAGTATCTTATTGAAATCACTGATGTGTTCAGACATAGAAATACCTTGTCGATAATTGAATCGGAAAAGCTGCCTCTTCAGGTGAAACCGGTTTTCAGCACTCTTGATCATGTATTGGTCTTCCAATTTCTTCCACAGCTCTTTTGCCGAAGTTTCCTTCATGATAAAGAACTTCGTATCCTTTGCAAGACACAATCTGATATAACCACAAGCCCACTTATTAATCTGCTTCCACTCCTTCTCACTCATATCTTCTGGTTTGTCTTCAAGAGCGATATCCAATTCTTGTTGACACAAGAAATCCATCATCTCACACTACCACATGCCAAAATTATTTGTTCCATCGAACTTCTCAACTTCAAATTTGGCATTGCCAATTGATGGCCTAGTAGTCGACGATGAACCCGAACTCGAATTTTTCTTTTTGTCTGCCATTGAATCCAATCAATACACAACTCCCAAATTCAAAACCGGAGCTCTGATACCAGTTTGTTGTGCGGAAGCGTAACAAACAAGGTATTGATATGAATTCAACAGTAACAAACAAAGCAAAAAGAAAACAACTAATAAACAAACCACAAAGAACACCAAGATTTATAGTGGTTCACTCAATCAGTGTGATTGAGCTACATCCACTTTAGGAGCCGGCAAGATATTCCACTATGATCAATATGGAGAAACATATAACTAGAGTTTATGAACAACTCTCTCTACCCAAATCCCCAATACACCCAAAACCTATTAACTCTCCTTTGATTCAACTAGAGAAGAAGAAGAATACTTACTTCTCATATACAATACATAGCAACACCAGCAACTAAGCTTAAGCTTCAACTATGGAGTAGCTAAGTCACCAACAAAGAGAAGAAGGCTCTATGAGTATTCAAGGATGGCTTCTTTTGTTTCTCTCCACTTTTAATTGATCCCTGTTTTCGGCTGCCAACTTCAAAGGCATATATATGTCTATAATTGTGCTATTAACCTAGCACATGCTGCTCACATGAGAAACCAACTTGGGCCAAGCCCATCAAGTGAAAGCCAACATCAACAGTACCAGTGTGAAGGAAAAGGATTCTGGTTTTGGGGAGGAAGAAAGTTATGAATTTTGAGTCTGTGACCGAAAGTACAATAGATTAGAGGAACTCAGTTAGAGTAGATTTGGATTTAATAGCAATTATTTTAACTTTTATATGGTATACATAAATAATGTTGGGATAATAGATCTTTTGCACGATTGTGTTTCTGAGTTTGATTTTGTTGTTACTTTGTTTGGAGTAGATGAATCAGGTGGTAAGCAATGCAAGGAGAGAATTTGAGGAGAAGTTATCCACCACCACTGGGAGCTAGCAGCGTTGCATCATCGTCAGCAAATCTAGAAAACAATCTTTAAGTTTGTGATCGGATCAGGCTTGGACTTTTTTTTGGGCCCGGGTTTCTGGATTTTCAAGCCCAATTTTATTATTTTAGAAAATTGATGAAAAAATGAAAAAAAAAAAAACAAAAAGTTTATTGTCTGACGTACGCTGTCCTACTCCACATTTCTTTTCAACGCGGGGTCATTATTCTCCCTCGTGGTATTCTGATCTAGGTACACACAGCCCACTCCGCGAGTCGGTAGAATTCATTTCTCTTACTACATCTAACTCCCCTAGTCAATTTCTTTCATCTCCTTTACTGCTCTACATATCTCAGTCGACACCCCCTAAGCCCCAGTCAGTTTCTTTCAAATCAGAGCTCCTCTTCCAAAGCTAAAAATCCGCAGAAGATCTTATAATGAAGGGAGGCAGCTGTTGGGTCATTTATGTTGATAACTCCACCTTTCGGATGGTTAAGGTATTCTTCAATTCCTGCTTTTCATTTAAAGATGAACACCAACCCGTTCCCTGTTCCTGAATTCAATTACTCCAACATCTACACCAACCCGCTTCCTGACGCTGACTCCTATCGTCCTATTCCTCCCTGTCTAGCAGCCAATCACCATGACATTATGCAACTATGTAATTCTGTCTCAACATTGCAGGCTTAGCTGGATCTCCAAAGGTTTGAGCAGGCGTTGTTGTGGCAAGAGCTGGCTACTATCAATAGTCGGATAACCCAGGAAGCCGAAATTTCGAGGCAGGCTTGGATTCAAAGCATGCAAATGTTCACAGATAACATTAGGGATGCTACTGTTGCAAATGCTCAACTGGTACGTTTTGCATTTTATCTTTTGCTTTTTCTGCTTCTGGTTCAAATCATCTCAGGTTTTGGGAGGATCGAGGGGTACCCAAGTAAGAATGGACAGTAAAGATTGAATCCTTTTATGACTTCTTTAGCAATCTCTGCCGAAAGAGTTTTGGGTTTTTGGACTTGGTTTAGTTTTTGGTTTTGGATGGTGCAGCAGTGGTTATGGGATTTTTACGCTCCCTCTAGCTTTGGATGACCTACCTCTCTGTGTACATTGCAGAGAGGCAAAGGGAAAAGGGGTATCTTTATTTACATTGCAGAGAGGCAAAGGGAAAAGGGGTATCTTTACTTACACAAGAGTCCAGAAGGAGTACAGTTTATAATAGATAGTATAGTAGTGAATAAATGGTTATTTATGGGAATGAGATATCATTAGCTTTAATTGAAGTGTTATTTTTTAAATGTTTGAAAGAGAGAACAAAATGGCATTGTATAAAATACGGAAAATAGCAATCTTAAAAGGAGAACAAATATTCCCATGTGTAAAGAGATCTGGCTTGGGCAGCAGTATCAGTGTGAAGGAAAAGGATTCTGGTTTTGGGGAGGAAGAAAGTTATGAATTTTGAGTCTGTGACCGAAAGTACAATAGATTAGAGGAGCTCAGTTAGAGTAGATTTGGATTTAATAGCAGTTATTTTAACTTTTGTATGGTATACACAAATAATGTAGGGATAATAGATCTTTTGCACGATTGTGTTTCTGAGTTTGATTTTGTTGTTACTTTGATTGGAGTTGATGAATCAGGTGGTAAGCAATGCAAAGAGAGAATTTGAGGAAATGAGGAGAAGGTATCCACCACCACCGGGAGCCAGCAGCGTTGCATCATCGTCAGCAAATCCAGAAAACAATCTTTAAGTCTTTTTTTTTTTTTTTAATTTTTATTCAGATCAATGAACAATTATATTTGTTTTCTTAGATATTTATTTGAGTCTGAACTTTGATCTAATATGAACAATTATATTTGTTTTCTTATTTATTTATTTAAGTCTGAACTTTGATCTAATATGAATTTGTACAAATAATTTCGTTTTGTTGCATTGTTTCTGTATCTGTTTTTCCGTTGTTTGCTATCTGTGGTCTACATAACCATATTGCCACTGATAGCAAACAATGGAAAAGTGTGTTCGTCACTTTTCGTCAATAAAGTGTGTTTTATTAATGGTCAACACTTGCGTCATCTTGCATTTTCTCTTACTGATCAAAGTTTGTTTTTACCGGAGGTCAATAATGTGTGTTTCATTGAGGATAGTTCGTTTTATTTAGGGTCACTAAATATTGTCCTCAATGATTGACCTTCAATAAAAACGATGTCTACTCACCATCAGTAGAGATGATATTCTTTTTAGGGATCAAACTGACATTTTTTTTTCAGCTTACCTAAAACTTGGTACGAATGAGATGATCATTTCAATGTACTTACGATGATGTGTTTTGCTGTGGGCAGTTGAAGTCTTCCACGAGTGTGTAGTCGTTTGGCCCTATGTTGTTATCCAAAATCCAACTTCTTGTTTCTTTCTCATCCCCTGTCATATCTTCAATTACAATATGAAGATCTCCCTTTTCCGTCTCACCCTTTCATTTTTTCCTTGATACCTCTGGATTATGGCTTTCTTCTGGGACTCGCGTCTTTGATTTGTGCACATCTAGAATGAACTTCCTTATGTACTTGACCTATTTTTTTTTTTTTTTTTGCCGATACAAAAGGTTAATGCTTGGTATTTAGTGAGAGGCAATAAACTTTACCGAGCCTCAACAAACATCCTCAAATTTTTTGAAAATCAACAAAGTATTTTGAATTTGAGTACTTACCACTGTATTTGAATTTTTGTGGTATTTCTCCTTTTCTGTGAATCCCTCCTTTGGTGGCCGAAGGGAGTTCATGTGAGTGAAGCATTTTTTCTTATTGTCTATTACCAGAAGAGTGTAGTGGTTGCTTGACTTGTGGTGGATAGGTATGAACACCTTTGGGCAACTGAAAACATACCACAAACTCTCAACAAGAAAAATTTCAATATGATTCTTGTAGCTTTTGCCTGCCATTTTGAAGTTGCTTTCATTCTCTTCATGTGCAATCGCGTAGAACTGTACAGAAAATAAAACCATATCAACTCAAATGTTAATGGATAACTTCTTTTGTTTCATTACTTACCGATGCATCTAGTCCAATGAATCCCGCTTTAATGTTCTTTTTCTTCATATCTTTCTCCAAAATGTCCATGTATGTCTTAACGACCTGCAATTGTTTCATTTGATCTTTTATTGCTTCTTTAACCAGATTTGCTTGGAGGTTTTTCAGATCCAAAATCTCTTCCACTGTTTTATAGCTTTGTTAAAGAAACTAATGCTTTTGTAGAGCTGAGAATATCAAAAGTATCTAGTATTATTTGTATCATTTGGTTCCAAGAAACAAATTGTACTATAATATTAACATGCTAGAGTTGTATGTTATTGAGGGACAATAATTAGTGCAAAATACCATTTTCCCGTTTTATTGAGGGACAGTAATGATTGACGAGTTGTAATTGAGGGTCAACAATGAGTGCAAAATCACCACTTTCTAGTTTTAATGAGGGTCAATAACGAGTGCAATGCTATAATATTAACATTTCCTAGAGTTGTTATGGAGGGTCAATAATACGTGACAAGTTGTTATTGACGGTCAATAATGAGTGTAAAATCAATATTTTCCAGATTTAACCGGCACTCACTAGTGAACACTCAGTTTCACTTGTGCTTAAATTAGTGACAGTTAGGTCAGGTTGGGAGTGTTGTTGTCAATTATTTCTCCTTGTATCACTGGGAAAGTAGGAGAAGTACTCTCCTACAACCTCTGATCTCCTAGTGGCAGTGTGAAAGTATGTGTTGAATGAGAATAGCCCAATATACTTACAATTTTCCCCTTCTTATGCACTTACACAAAAACATTAAAAGAATTGTCCAAGAAAATTTAAAAAGAAGAAGAAAGAAGACCCTTTGAATGGGAAAGCTCCCCACATTCCTCCTCAGCTTGGTGATCCGGTCATAAGCCTCCTCATGGTCCTGCGAGTCGCCACTGGTCTCGTCGATATTCTCCCAGGGAACATTAGGAAAGGACAAGGGAGTAGTGCGCCTAGAAGCCTTGCGAGTCGCAGCCCTCTTGCTTGTCTCAGCCTTCGGATGGGGCTCCTCCTTGGGTGGTGCAGACTCCTTTCTGGGAAACCCTGGGGGGTGACTTTGCAGATTTTGAACCTCCACGGCCAGCTTATCGAGTGCAGTGTGACAGTGGATCAGGGAAAAGTTCAGGTCAGCCACGTAGTCAACAAGGCAAGTGACCCTCCAGTCGGTCACCATAACAGCATCGCGGAGCGAGGAGCGCAGGTCCTCCAGAAAGGAGGCAATGGAGTCAAGAGAGACCACAGGCCGAGGAGCGCGAGGAGGTGGAGGATTGGAGGACTCACCATCACGTAGCCGAGAGATCGACGAGGAAGAGGAGGAGGGCTCCGGCTGTGTTCAGAGTAGGGCGAGAGTCTCCAGGATGAGTCAAGCCGGCGCGAGCGGCGGCCTGACGGCCTTCCTCTTCCTGGGAGAGAAAAGGACGACGCTGATTCCCTCCAATACGGGTGGTGATCTTTGTACGAACCATGATGAGAAAGACGTGGGGGAAGAGACAAGTTGAATCTGCACACTCAGGGTCGTGAATTTTATTAACTCCATAATTTAATAAGAGGTTGAATCAGGGAGACAGAGTGGGAGAATTTGAAGTGAAAGAACTTATTGAAAACCAAAGGTTTGAATTTTAATAAGAGGTATATGTGCTGATACAATGGTTGTAATTATAGTGAAGAGGTATGTCAAGAGGCATAATGGTTGATGATGATAACTATAAATGAGCGAGTTAACAGATAAAATTTTCCCACAAGAGGCACAATGGATAGACTTAGCAACTTTCCAGACGAGTTAGTAGACAAAATTTTATGTATTTTGCCAATTCAGCAGGCTGTGAAGACATGTGTTTTATCAAGCACATGGCGGTATACATCAAATAGGCTTTCACAACTTGTGTTCGATTGGAAGCATAACGGGAATTGGAGCAACCCAGAGTTTGTCGAAATGGTTGATCATGTACTCTCAAATCATGTTGGGCCCATATACAGGTTTAAAATAGAGCGTCGAGAGTTTCTAGACCCAAGTGACATTGATCGATGGATTTTTCATGTATCAAGAAACTCTGTCAAAGAGTTCATACTTGATATCTTCCAAAGGGAACCCTACAAGATCCCTGAATGTTTGTATTCCTGCCAAGATATTACATCTCTCACTTTATGTGGTTGCTTACTAGATCCACCTCCTACATTCAGAGGATTCGTGAGCTTGAAGAGAATTGAATTTTATGACGTTTCCCTGGCCCAAGATGTATTTGACAATATGCTTGGTTACTGTCCTTTGCTTGAAGTGTTGATTCTGCAATGCTGTGATGGTTTCACCCATTTCCGTATTAATGCACCAAAACTCCAATATCTTAACTTTGAAGGTTCTTTTGATGATGTTACTCTCAAGAACACTTCAAACCTTACTGATATTACCATTTCTATGTGTGAACGAAGTTTTGCTGGTGGTGGTTCTAGTAATTTGGTCAAGTTTTTCAGTGACCTGCCTCGAATTCAAAGGCTCACAATTAAGAATTACTTTTTAAAGGTAAATGATTGTTTGTTTTCATGTTCATGTTTCTTAGTTCTAAACACAACCTGATGATTATTAACACCGAAATGCAGCTGTGACTTAGTGTCATCAAATAATATTTGTCAGATTGGTTTTGATAAAATTGTGAATAGATGATCTACTGTTATTGGTAATATTGATTGTTGTTGGTTTTCTGTTATATATTTAGGTGTTCTTTTATTCAGTTCTTGAGCCTTGAAAGATAGAAATCCTTTTAGTTTAGGTGTTCTTTTAGTTTATGTTTTATCATTCCAGTTTCGAAAAATTGGTTGCTAAGTAGTTGAATTTTTTTTTTCCAGAATGAATGCTGAGTTTTAAAAAATCTGAGGCTGAGTAATCGATATGAGATGAAATGTGCATTATCTAGGGGATTTATTGTCTAGCAGTAAAATTTTATTGGGTGTTAGGAAGGATACTGAAGATGTTGATTTTGAAAGTTTAGGAAGTTTATCGACCTGCAACAAAAGTTTACTGGGGGTCTGGAATCAGTGTTTATGTTTTTTTATCTTTGTTTTGTTTGTCATTAAATAATATTTGTCAGTTTGTTTGAGATAAGATTGAAATGCAGCTGTGAGGGAATTTGGATGAATTGAGAATATATGATCTACTGTTATTGTTATTGAACATATTCAATTCAATCTTTGTTAATAGCATTTTATTTTTCTTCTCCAGTATTTGGCTGTTGAATACCTGCCAAGTGTGCTGCCAAATCCATGTTTACATTTGACTTGTCTTTCGGTATCCATAGACTTCACTGTTCTGGAGGAGGTTTCAACTACGCTATGTCTTCTGAGAAGCTGCCCAGCACTACAAGAATTAGAAATTCGGGCAACTAATAATGCTGCATTTGAAGGTCATGCTATAGTCGGAGATGTCGATTTTGAAAGTGGCAGATGGAATCCCTATATAACCAATTGCGATGTATTAGGATAAATGAGCAACTACGACGACGTCTTAGGATAACTCACATATTTGGTGCCAAAAATGAACTAGATTTCCTTAGATTTCTGCTTTAGTTTCACCTGTGCTTAAATTAGTGACGGTTAGATCAGGTTGGGAGTGTTGTTGTCAATTTGTTGACAAGTTGGTTCAGTTCAAGTGTGCCTCAGTTGATGTTGAGATTATCAACTTAGATCCATGTTCCTGTACTGAAACCAATTGGATTTGGATGCGTGAACTTCTTTAATTATTATGATGGTCAGTCGACATCGCTTTTCCTTTGTATATTAATCATGTTAATTGAATCTAATAGTAATTTTGCATTCATTATTGATCGTCAATAACAACTCGTCAGTCATTACTTCCCATCAATAAACTGGAAAATGGAGATTTTGCACTCATTATTGATCGTCAATAACAACTAGTCAGTCATTACTGCCCATCAATAAACTGGAAAATGGGGATTTTGCACTCATTATTGATCTCAATAAAACTGGAAAGTAGTGATTTGACATTCATTAATAACCATCAATAACAACTCGTCACTCATTATTGACCCTGAATAAAACTGAAAAATATTCAAATCAAAAAGAGTAAAAGACTATGCATGCTGACGCCGGTGGCCAATAAATTTGATCATCAATAAAAATACTTTTATCAATAAAAGATGTATATTGACCATCAGTAAAAGAAATATATTTACCCTCAATCAGAGAAAATGCGTTAGGGCCTGACCATCTTTATTGACGCTCAATACAAATACTTTTCTCAATAAAAAATATTTCTAGATTATATCTTTATAATCTAACCAAAATTCAAACGAAACAATTGTTTCACATATTTGTGATATGGTAGGCGTTAGGGGGGCCTGACGTTTAACCGCCCATGAGTCGACCTTAGGTTTCACATATTCATGTAGTACTTGGGCCATTATACTTGATCCTAAGTGAAACGAACTTTCCTCAATGATTAACCTTCAATAAAAATGACGTCTACTGACCATCAGTAAAACAAAATTTATTTACCCGCAATCAGAGAAAATGCATGGTGAAGTCGGTGTGCAAGTGAGACAAACAAAAAGTCGTTTTATTGACCCCAAATAACACAATATTTAGTGACTTTAAATAAAACAAACTGCCCTCAATCCATAGGAGAAAATGCAAGATGATGGTGTGTAGTACTTGGGCCATTATACTTGATCTTAAGTGAAACGAACCATCCTCAATGATTGACCTTCAATAAAACGAAATCTATTTACCTTCAATTAGAGAAAATGCATGCTGACGCCAGTGTGCAAGTGCGAGAAACAAAAAGACGTTTTATTGACCCCCAATGAAACGAACTACTCTCAATGAAACATACTTGATGGTGCGGAAGTGAATGATGGGTGCTGTTATCAATTTATTTAATATCAATGTGATTTTTACTAATTGTTCGTTATATTTATTAACCTAGTGATGGAATTATAACTACTATGTTATTTGGGTTGGAAAAAAGCCGGGCATCTTTTGTACTTGGGAAAGAATGGAAGGACCTCACAGAGGGGTGAAGAATGCTACATTCAAGGAATAACACCACCATTGCGGCAACTGTGGATGTTATTAAGAAACCGCAACGCCATGACCCTACGATAAGCCTACCAGCTTGGCCATATGATGTTTCCCTTAGAAGCCAGAATGTTAATGTTTGGAGAAGGATCGGGATCTTCTTGAAAGCAACAATTGACATGAATGGTCATAAAGTGATAGTTGAACGAAATGTTGATGCAATTTCCAATCTCATGTCTAATCTATTTTTGAAATAGCTTCTGTTATGTTAATATGTTTTATTTAGAAATTTTTTACATAATGTATGTTCCATTTACTTTTTTACATAATGTTTGTTTTATTATAAACTTCCTTAAATATTCCTAATCTTAGAAATTTCATGTATTAACATCTGATGTTACTACGTTGGCCGATTATTAACAACATCTGTTGTTTCTTGGTTGGCCGAGTATTATCAACATCTAATGTTTCTACGTTGGTCCATTATTAACATATGATGTTTCTGTGTTACCGACTATTAACATCTGATGTTCTGATTATTAACAACATGTCAACATCTGATGTTACTATGTTGTCTCCTGGTTTTCTTTAAATACCTCAATACTTTCTTACCAGCCACCCAATGTGCATGACCTAAATTTAACATCTGATGTTAGACACAAAGTGGCATATTTATCCAACAAATTTCGATAATCTAAATGATGATTACAAATGATGATTCGGAAGATCGTTTGTATTCTAAATGATGATTACAACTACCATTTCAATATAACACTTGCAATTGAAACAAATGAAACTTTTTCTTTTCTTCATACTTGGTAGGGAAAGCAAATCACAGTGGTAATTGGGTGTCATCGGATCCACTTGGTCAATTGAGTAAAGGTTTAGAACCCTATTTTTATTAACTACACGCTTCAAAAGCATAACCGTCATCAGATAATAGACTTAAGACACCGATCGTTGAATGTGAGAATGTCATTTTAGGCTTCTAGTCTAAAATTTATCCAATTTCGTCCATGTTTCGACTTCGATCCACTTGGTCAACTGTGTAAGTGGTTTAGACACTTAACTACACACGGATACGCTCAAAGCAAGCATATAATTTAACCCTTTAAACATCATTAGTAGTATAAGCAAATAGGGATAGTTCTATTCCGGGGATTGAGGGTACACCTGTCAATGTAGGACAATTTAAACAATTAAAATAAAAACAAAGTACAATATTAACACAATATAAACATCATATACGAAATTGGGGGGTTTTAGGATTTTTTTTTTCGAAAATTAAAAGAAAGAATAAAAACTAAGTATAAACAAAAACACAAACACAAGAATGACATGTGAGAAACAAAGATTAAAACCGATTTTACCATTGAATTCGAATGAAACCCTACATTGTTCTTCCAAGTCATGTGAAAGGAGTTGATCATGTGAAACATTAGAAAGCAAACGATTTCCCATATTTTACTTTTCATTGCTAATTAATCTAAGTGAAAGCACAAAGACTAATCCTATTAAACATGTAATCAAGCCCTAGAAAGCTAGTCAATCATACATATTCAACGCATGAAACACCAAGAAAGGCTATCAACTCAAGTGTACAACTTAGTATGAATAAGTTCACCTAATTGCAATCCTCTTCAATTGAATTTGATTTTTGTCCAAAACCTTTACTACTTTTGATTTAAGTTCATAACACAAAAAGTTGAATCATGTTCTTAAATCTAGCACCATTCATATCAAAACCCTAAGTGTTTCGAACCACATAAGATTAAAATACAAAACATATCTATAAAGCAAATTCAATCAAACAATCACACATAAGCAACTTTGGAATCACAACATAGAATTCGAAATCCTTTATTCAATCATAAAATTTCAGAATATAAACCTTGTTCAAACATCAATGTTAACTAGAACAACTTCCAACGAAATCAAACAAGGAGAATCAAAAGTGATTACAAGAAAGAAGGTTGAATTACACCGTTAATGGAGAGATGAATGAAGAACTTGAATGATGAACGAATGAAACTTGAAAGCAAGCTTCAAAGTACACGGCTTCAAGGTGGAATGGATGATGATGTTCACGGCCTAGTCTTGCTTCTTCCTTCCTTGCTTGAAAACGCCAAAAGTTGAACTAGAGAATGGAGAGAGCTTTCGCGCGTAGAGAGAATTTTCTGAATTGTAAAAGTGGTTCTTGACGTCTAGGGGTGTGGAGTTTATATAGGGGACGGCTATGCTTGGTCTCCAAGCCGTGAATTTCTGATTTTCTTCCAAGGAATTAAATTAATAATTCCACATAGCTTCCACCAATGAGAAATTGCCAAGTAAGCCCTAGTGTGTCATCCAACCAATCATAAAACTCCAAGAAGATACCCTAATATATTCTTGCCGAAATTCCTTGAATATTTTCTTATTTTCTTCTTGATATTTCGGCCAAATCATGCTTAGGGTTTCTAGGAATGCATTCTTTCCATAAACTTCACCCTAGAAAATCTTTTGCGTAATCTTTTATTCTTCTTTTGATTTTCACGCCACCTTCTCTCTCTCCCCTTTGGTTTTCACGGCAATACAACCCTAGGGTTAGAGTTATGCGTCACAAACCCTAATGTCATGGGCTTTGATGGGCCTTGATCCATTTTGCCGAAAATCCAAAGAGTTCTTGGGCTTCGTTGCTTCATCTTCAAACCTTCTCATCTTCCAATGCAAAACACATTATTTTTCCATTTCTTTTTCATGGTTGTGTTGGAAACTTGCTAGGGAAGCCTTCCTCCATTTCGCAGGGTTTCCTAATTGGATTAGGAAAGCTTGTTTCTTCATTTCTGCTCAATTCTGCGGCCCTTTTTCTCTCAAATTCGTTCGTCTTGATGTTCGCAAGCTCCTCTTTCCATTCGTGCGTTCATTTCCACTTTTTAGCTCGGAGGTCCTGAAAATAGAAACTATACTGAAAATAGAAACTTTCTAAAAATGAAAAATAGAAACTTACTAAACTGAAAATGGCAACTTGCCAGAAATGAGAAATGAAAACTACAAAAATGGAAACTTTCTACAATAAGGAACTTTCCCAATCAAAGAATGGAAACTTTCCAAAACAAGGATTTTTCAAGGAAATGGCGCAGAAAAATGTAGGGAAATGCAGTTAAAACGTCGCATTAAAATGCTCCTATCACACACTTCAAGGGCAACACTGTTATCAAATCATAGACTTAAGGTACCAACCATTGGATGGGGAATGACATTATTTTAGGCTTCTAGTCCAAAATTTATCCAATTTTGTCTATGTTTCGACTTCAATCTACTTGGTCAACAGTCTATGAGTTCATAACCCTATTTTATTAATTACACGCTTCAAAGGGCAAGACCATCATTGGATCATAGACTTGAGATACCAATTGTTGGATGGGGTAACATTATTTTAGGTATTCTAGTCCAAAATTTATTCAATTTTGTCTATGTTCAAAATTAACAGGTATAAATATTTTTCTTATTTTAAAAAATTACATTTTAATATGTTATAATCAACTTGTTCACCATAATTTCGGATTTTCCGATTCTCTAGCATTTTCAGGCGACAGTTAGTGATGCATGTTCATTTCAAACCTCCTTCAAGGAAGGTGATATAGTGGGCTTTTGAAGAATTGGATAGCTGCGTCTTTAATTTCTTTCAAATATTGATCTGGGAATTTTGATTGCGCTGTGAACTTTGAACTGTGTATGTTTTGGTGAAATTCGTCTTCGAAAGTTGAGATCCATAGCAATTGATTGATTTTGCTTTCCATTCTGCCTCAAGGGGGATTTTGCTCAGTTTGGTAGCTCAGCCCACGTATTCTCACATGCACCTAATGCCGCTCATGTCTAGGGCTGCCACTTGGTTTGCTAATTACCAAACCGACCAAATACCAACCAATATTTTAGGTTTGGTAAACCGACTTTTTGGTAACCGAGACCGATAAAACCGAAATCGAAAATTACCGAAAAAGTTGGTTTGGTTTTGGTAAATACCGAATCTACCGATTATCTAAATATTAGCTTTATATACTATGATTTTTAATACACATACATGTATATTAAGAAATATACATAAAAGTTTTCATAATAGTATTAACATTACTCAATATACTACATAATTAAAAGTACATGTATTTTGAGCAACCTAGTCCAAGATGGTTAAATAACCTAGTTTTATTGAAAATAGATAAAATTTGATGTCATATATACAAAAGAAAGCTATGATTAGTAGATGAATACGAAGTTTATGGTTATAAAATTGAAAAACCTAATTTTGTTCATTCTAATTTATATTACAAATAATTAGTTGTTCTAAAGTTGGTAATACCAAAAACCGAAATACCAAATTTGGTATATATGATTAAAAATTGAAAATTTTGGTTTGTAATTGGTAGCTCAATTTTGAAACCGAAAGCTTTGGTTTTGAAGTTGGTAATACATATAACCGATTCGAACCGACCGAATGACAGCCCTACTCACGTCCTTTCATTCAATTCCATCAAAGAGATCGAGAGACGTGCCTCAAAATCGTGGGTTAGAGTCGCGGCGCTGACAGAAAAACTGAAAAGAGATGGAGCCTAAAGACAAAATCATGTGTTAGAGACTTGGGAGTGTTGGAGACGCACCGAAGATGTGCTGATCCACTCTGAAAACATGTGGACCCCAGCTGTCTTTCAAATCTTCTGAAAAAAAAAAAAAAAAAAAAATCTTCAGTAGACTTACCAATTGATCTGGTTGCAACTTGAAGGAAAAATGACAGAGGAGTTTTAATAGAAAAACGTAAAATGTCATGGTTGGAACTTGAAAATCACCAATTGACTTAAAAATTGGAACTCACCAATTGACCGGTAAAATGTCTTAGTTGGGACTTGTTAAATTAACAATTCTAAACTGATCTGGTTGCACTCACCAACCTCCAAGGCAAATTTACTCTAGCTATCAAGAGTTTTTTTTTTTTTTTTTTTTGGCCCCTCCTATTCCCTCTTTGGAATATTCATGAAGAAACAAATACATAATTGAAAAAAAAAACAAAACAAAATAAAAGACTCGTTATATGAGCTGTCTTGTATTTCACCCTGAAATACAGATGACATATTCATATAAGTGTTATGTTTTCATCCTAAATATTGTACTTTTCATTATTTGAATCTATAATTGTGGTGATTTTTAGGGAATAAAGAGAAAAATAGAAAATATTAGCTTTTTGAAGCCTTGAATATTGGAATTCCAGTGACAATTGGCCTTTTGAATCTATAACCAATTAGACCAGTTTTTAAAACACTCCCAGTTTTTAAATATTGAATCTTCTTTTATTTAAATTTAGAATTGCGGTGACTTGTAGAAAGTAAAGGGAACATAATATTGTGTTTTTCATTATTTGAATCCATAATTGCGGTGACTTTTATGGAGTAAAGAAAAAAAAGGGTAATTATTGGTTTTTTGAATCTATAGCAGCTTGAAGCCTTGAATATTGGAATTCTATTGACAATGGTTTTTTTTTTAAATAAAAAATAAAAGAAACCTTTAATCCACCACAGCCTTACATATGTATGTGAAAATCAAACCCATGACCTCTATAATATTGAAATTATAACCACTCCACCACTCCTATTCCCCACTTGGTTATGATTTGGACAGTTACTTGGATTACGACCAATTGAACTCCTAAGTATTTAGGAATCGATTCTCGATAAGGAGGTAAGACCTACACTCATATCGATTCATTTATGTGTTAGTAAACGCAGGAATATTTTCAATCCATAATCATTTCCTTCCATTCCCAAGTAAGTAAACGTGCTCTTAACCTGTCCTCTCTCTTTTGCCCTACCACTATTTTCAACCCATAATCATTTCCTTCCATTCCAAGTAAGTAAACGTGCCCTTAATCTGTCTCTCTCACTAGCCGGTTAAGAAATTATCTTTTCCAGTTGTGCTCGGTCAAAGTGTCATTATCACTCCCAACAGATTTTATATCTCAAGCAGCTCAGGGATTCTCCTACTACTAGACCATTTAATTCTGCTACCTATATTTAATCCTGCTTCTCTCTCTCTCCTCAAAATCTTCCTCTCAATGAATCTCTCCTTTTTCTCTCACTCCATTCACTCCCCTCATTCACTCTCTTCTCCGAACCACTCAAAAGTCTTTCAAATCAGTGTACTTTTTCTTGAAACTCTTTCTGTGTTAGTCTACATTTCTCTCTCTCCATCGCTTCAATGGCTACTGCTATAATTGCAATGAATCTCCCTGGTTCGGTTCTCCTTTATATATATAAGTATGGACAGGGACGACCACCATCTATCTTCCTCTCTCTTTCTTTCTTCACAAATCATGAGGTCCAGATCTGGTCGAACTGCATACCCATCTCTGCATGCACGACCAGCACCACAATTTTGCAGCGTGGTGGCTGCCACATCTGATACATGGTGTGTGAGCATGCTCTGTGATATAGATAATCGTGTATCTGAAATACAAAGACTGGTTGATGTAATTCAGGTCATTGGTGTCAAGAACGCTGTGGATATTGCCACTACCGCTAAACGAGTTCGCGAGCTAACTCAGTCTGTGAACAATTGAGCAGATGAACTTAAGGAACGGATGAACAAGGACAGGGAAAAGGCGAGGCAAGAAAACGAGTATATACGGAATCTTATAATCAAGGACGAGGAAAGGTCGAGGAAAGAAGCGGAGCGTATTCTGGATGTATAAACGAGGACGGGAAAATCGCGAATGATTGCCAGTCAACGCTTTTGTTCTGTAGAAAGACAAATTACGCTGGTTAGTTGAGTTCTACTCTCCTCGTTCTCATGCTAGTTTTTTGTGGGTCTTTGTCATTTGGAATACCAAGAGTGGGTCTTTGTCATTTGTGGGTTGGATTCAATCTTATGAAAATGTTGTATTGAATTTGTTGTCAAGGTGTTTTTTTTTTGCGTTTCCAAGTGAATTTGATTGAGTGTTACTGTTTCAGTTGGAGTAGCTTTGGATGTGTTACTTCTGTTATGTTCTGCTACTATTGATATTTGTCAGATTGGTTTTGAAAATTGTGAATAGATGATCTACTGTTATTGTTAATATTGATTGTTGTTGGTTTTCTGTTTATATTTAGGTGTTCTTTTATCAGTTCTTGAACCTTGAAAGATAGAAATCCTTTTAGTTAGGTGTTCTTTTAGTTTATGTTTTATCATTCCAGTTTCGAAAAATTGGTTGCTAAGTAGTTGAATTTTTTTTTTCCAGAATGAAAATTGAGGTATGCAATTTGTGGTTTTTTTTGCACTATATTTGTTGTCTTGTTCTGGTTTGCCATGATTTGTTTCTTTTCATGTTCATGAACATGTTTGGTGTTTTTTGGATTTGTATTTGGGTAACAACTTACATCAACTTTGCTTAATATCAACTTTGCTTAATTTCAACCAGCCCTTTCTAAAGCTTATCTACCTCTATGAAACCTCCCTTCACTTTTTGCTGAGTAGCAAGTGAATAACACATCCGTGTGGTTTATTTTATATTCGCTTTCCTTTTCTTTTTCCTCTACTACTATTCTAGGCTTCTAGTAAATAGGAGTAAACCAAAACAGAAAATCAATCACCTAAACCAACTTGCAACCTTGAGTGTTCCACATAATAAAGAGACCACTTCACCAGCTCACCGCATGCATACAAGCTTTCACTATTAGGCCGGAGAATAACCATATTATATACAAAACTCAAATCGACCTCAGAAGCAAATCATATAGAAAGACTGTAATCAAGAAAATTTTGAACCACCCTTTAATGAATGTCAGATTGTCAAAAAAAAAAGTTTGTTTTTCTTTTTTTTGGTTACAAAGGAGGCGAAGAAGGCTTAAACAGGAGAAAAGGAAAGAAAACTAGCCCAAAGGGCTATCCCTAACTCTCCTAGCTCTGGAAAAATTACATAGATCATCTAGAAAAGCATTAGAAGCATGATGAGGAGTAGAGAACAGAACAATGCCAGCATCATGGTTCATGGTTCAAGCTGCCCTTAGCAAGAGTATCTGCAGTGTAGTTGCATTCTCCAAAAATGTGTTTAACACTCACATCATCAAACATACTAAGGAAATGTTGACAGCTTTTTATAATAGCCCACAAAGGATGAGAATCAGTGCAACCTTCAAGGATGAGTTTAATGAGAATGGCATCAGATTCAACTTCAATTCTTCTGATGTTGAGATTATTGGCAAGTTTAAGCCCCGAAAGCATACCTCTAGCTTCAGCATTGATAATTTGACCAATTCCAAGATTAATACTAAAACCAGAAATCCAATCACCATTATGATCTCTGATTAAACCACCAGCTCCAATAAGCCCAGATTGATTAGACCTTGTTTCATCAACATTCAAAGTTTGTTTTTCCTTTGGTTTGATAACAAGATTTTTTAAAGTTTGTTTTAATTTTGTGAGTGACATGTATTTTAATGTTTTAATTTTCGTTCTCTTTTTTTGGTTCAGTGAAGGCAGATGGTTCATGGGGAACAAGAGGAGAGGAGCTAGGAGATTATGAGTTTAAGTTTGTTTTGTCTTGGTTTGATTTTATCCAGAAAAGGTTAAGTTTGTTGGTTTTTTTTGGATTTGTAATATGGTACAATGATGCTACTTTGTTTACGTTTTATTTGTTTTTTTCTGATTTGTAATATTGGTAATTTGTTTAAGTAGTCACCTTCCCAGAACATGCACTGAGCAGTATGAATGGTGTTAGTGACTTTAGAAGTCACTTGGCTAGTTACATGCAATGTGACATGTCACTAGCCAGTTTCAAATTTGTTGCCACCGGCCATGTAATTGGCCCAAGTGAATTGGGGTTTGGAGGCCCACAAGGCCTGATGGGTAAAAGCCCAGTCCGACTTGTGATTTTTGTTGTGGATGAAAAAATACATCAGCATAATAATGTCCATATCTAGACCGTAAATATTACTTTTTGAGGGAAAGTACATTAGCTTATAGCCATTAATAGTACAAAAACCAGAATAGAAAAATGTCTCTACTGCTAGACCACAATACAAAAACCAGAATAGAGTTTGAGAAAGTGTGTACTACCGTTCAACCTATTGGTCTCACTTCCAATGGTTTGATGATTAGATTATTCACTTTCACACTCATGAACCATGCAAGAAAGTGGTTTTCCAAGTTGCACTGGAATTGGAAGAATATTTGGAAGACACTCGGAATAGTAAAACTGGTCTTCAAAGTAGTGGGACAGTGCAACAGAATCTGTTGTTAGACATAATCTAGTACCTCCTACAATTGAAGATGAGGATTGGCGATGAATAGATATTTTCCAGATGTTGGTTTGTTGTGGGGACAGAGCTCAAAAGCTGATTAGTGATGGTGGAAGTTGTGTAAATGCTGTCTCAAGTTCGACAGTTGATCGCCTCAAACTTCAAGTGTAGCCACACCCGCAACCATACAAGGTCGGTTGGGTTGACAGCACCCAAATTCCAGTGACGCATCAATGCCTCATTTTTTTTTTCTTGTGGAGACTATCAAGATTCCATTTGGTGTGACGTGATCACCATGAAGGCAGCACTTATCCTTCTTGGAAGATAGTGGCTATTTGATCGAGATGTGCACCATTATGGAAAAGAATTTACATATTCTTTTCTCTTTAACAAGAAGAAGGTTGTCTTGAAGCCTATGAGGACAGTTGACATGGAGAAATGTAGGGTAAAGACGCTCAGGAAACCTGATGCACCCAAGAAGAAAGTTCTTCACATTCTTATGCTGAAATTGTTTCAGCTGGAACCTGGTGATTTGGTGAGGGGAGTCTACACCTTAACTCACCGGAGTCGAATTTTTCAACTGAGGGAGAATGATGAAGAATACAAGGACTACTGCAAATAAATCCTAGTTCTAGAGTTCTGCTTTATTGGTCCTGCATCATTGTTGCACCGGACATGGGTCTGGAAATGTTATCCTTTGCCAATCTTCCTCATGATCCTTTTATGTAGTGAGAACAGGACGTAGTACTAAACATGTGTCATACACTTCTATCTGCATCCCTTGTTCAGCTTCCAATACAACTTCAGTCTCTATGCCTAGAATCTGAAGCTGGAAATGATGAATTCTGGCCATGCTTACGCCTTGTCCGAAGCTTTTCAAGATCTTTTTTCTTCGATTAGATCAGATTTGAACCACAATTACACAGCATATTTCCTGTAGAGAAAGCGGAGTTTACTTGGTAATATTATATGTTGCTAATAGTTTATGGAGTCATCAGCTGTTATGTAGTTTAGGTACTGCAGACCTTGCGGTAAAAACGAAACCGCTACTTTCTGTTACTACATGAATCTTGGGTCTAATTTAATATTTTATTTGCAGATTATTGAATAATATGGCAAGCAAGAAAACAAAAAAACAAAAGGTACTATCCAAGGAAACAAAAAAGCAAAAGGTACCCAAGGTGAAAACATTGTGTAGTGTTGATTGAATTGATTATTTGTGGTTGTTATATCTCGTGCTTCAGTTGCAGTAACAGCAGTACTAAAGGCACTTCATTATATGCAGTTTCCAGCTTCTCAAGTTGCAGAAGAAGAGTCAGTAGAAGATGTCAACTATGTGCAGTATAAATGCAACATGGTTGCCTTTGGGAAGGAGTGGAAAAAAGTAAAAGAAATTTTCAAGGAACAGCCCGGAAAGCTTGATAGTCTAAAGAAGGAGCTAAAAAGAACTCCCTTTTGGAATATCATCACGTTATATGATGAAGGGCTTCTTGATTTTATGCAGGATGAAATTAACATAAAGAAAGCTTCAAAGTCAGCCATTATGATGACTAAAATTCTCAGGTGCTATTGCCCAAATAAATAGAAGTTCAGATTTGGGACTGCTCTGTCTGAAATCTCTGCTCAAGACATCAAGGAATTGTTCGGGCTGCCAAGTGAGGGAATTGAAATAGAATTACCATATGGCAGATCAATAATACCTAGTGACTCAATCATGTATCCGTATTTTAAATATTATCCCAGAATCACAAAAACAATAATTGAAAGTGTTATTAGTGATGCCATGGAAAATGGAAAAAGTGTCCAGGATATAGCAAAGTTGGTAGTATTACATCTTCTATCCACATTTCTCTTTCCAAATTCAGGTACTACCTACATATTTAATTGATGTATTTGAATGATGATATTACTAAACACATAGTGGTAGTTCTGACATTTTTGTAGAATAGGTGCATTCATCTCATAGAAGTATCTAGAGC
Source organism: Rosa lucieae (assembly GCA_024704745.1). Lineage (NCBI taxonomy): Eukaryota > Viridiplantae > Streptophyta > Magnoliopsida > Rosales > Rosaceae > Rosa > Rosa lucieae. The sequence goes on from JANPXK010000532.1 coordinate 46,334, forward strand.
TCCTGGACGACATGGACAAGTACAATTGGGCCCAAGGGGTTAGAGACTACCTCAGAAGATGTCTTCAAGCTTTGAAAAAATGGGGGTCAGGATCAAAAGCACCATCCATTAGTGGCTGCGTTGTTGCCATACCGATACACTCTGCTACGCTTCAAAAACATCAGCTGTTACGTAACACCTACTTCATCAAAATTACAGTAAAATGATGTTACTTTTGGTATTACTACATAATAAGAGCAGTTGATACTAATCTGTTTTGTTTTTTATTTATTTTATCACTTTTTATATTTCACAGCTGTGGATCTGTCAAAGATCACGTATCATGGATCCAATCAAAGGGAGGGAAAAGATAACATCTTCATTTGCAAAGTGGAATCTTTTGAAATTGACAGAGAAGTTAGAACAGATGCAACTGGACAAGTTAAAAATGGATAATCCAGAGATAGTTATTGGAGAACAAGAACAAGATGAAGGAAATGCTGAAAGTATGAAACTAAGAGTAACCAAGAGAAAAAGACAAGATGGTGACAAAGGGAATGACCAAGGTGGAGGAGAGAAACTGAAAAAAGGCAAGGGGAAAGAAACTGATGAACCAAATCCTACTTTTTGGGATTCAGTAAGAACAAAACTCATTGTTTTCTGGAAAATTTTATATTTTTCATTGTTTTATAAGTTAACTTATTTACTTTGAGACCATTCTAAAAAAAAAAGAAAATTATTTATTTTGAGATGGTTGATGTTTAGGAGGTGGAAGAAGAGGAGGAAAGGCATGACAAGAGAAAAAGACAAGATGGTGACAAAGGGAATGACCAATATGGAGGAGAGACACTGAATAAAGGCAGGGGGAAAGAAACTGATAAACCAAATCCTACTTTTTGGGATTCAGTAAGAACAAAACTCATTGTTTTCTGGAAAATTTTATATCATTGTTTTATAAGTTAATTTATTTTCTTTGAGTCCATTCTAAAAAAAAAATTTATTTATTTTGAGATGGTTGATGTTTAGGAGGTGGAAGAAGAGGAGGAAAGGCATGACAAGAGAAAAAGACAAGATGGTGACAAAGGGAATGACCAAGATGGAGGGGAGAAACTGAAAAAAGGCAAGGGGAAAGAAACTGATGTACCAAATCCTACTTTTTGGGATTCAGTAAGAACAAAACTCATTGTATTCTGGAAATTTTATATTTTTCATTGTTTTTAAGTTAATTTATTTATTTTGAGACCATTCTCAAAAAAAAAAAAATATTTTGAGATGGTTGATGTCTAGGAGGTGGAAGAAGAGGAGGAAAGGCATGAAGGATTGGAGGACATGTTCAACTGCAATTTCATTGATGATGGGCAATGTAAAGAAGTACAAATCGCTTTTAGAAGGTCCCAAGAAGCAGGTGAAACTGCATTGGAGGATATGAAAAGAGAGTACACTGAGAAGAGAGATATATTGAGCAAACGGTTGGGGATCTGGCTGAAATATGAGGAGAGGAAATAAAGAGATCAAAGAAGTATGTGCAAAGAGATGAAGGATGTTGAAAAATCGAGGAACAAAAAAAGGAAAAAGGATGGTGGGAACAAAGAGAAAAGTGATAATGTGGCTGTACAACCAACGGAGCCAACTTCCCCTAAATTTGTAACAGCTGTGACTGAAGACAACGTGTCTGGACAAGTACTTCCGGCTTCCACTGCACCCATTCAAGCTTCAGTATCAGTTTTCACTGCATTTGTTGAAGATAAAGGGGTTGAACTAGTTGCACCGGTTCAAGATTCCACTGAACTAGGGAAGTCAGCAGCCTCCCCTGGATTTGTAACAGCTGTGACTGAAGACAACGTGTCTGGACAAGTATTTCCAGCTTCTGCTGCACCCATTCAAGCTTCAGTATCAGTTTTCACTGCACCTGAAGATAAAGGGGCTGAACTAGCTGCAGCGGTTCAAGCTTCCACTGAACCAGGGAAGTCAGCAGCCTCCACTGCAACTTTGGTGAAGGATGTTGAAAACTTGAGCAACAGAAAAAGGAAGAAGGATGGTGGGAACAAAGAGAAAACTGATGGACAACCAATGAAGTTAGTTTCCCCTGAATTTGTACAAGATAACGTGACCGAACAAGTACTTCGAGCTTCCACTGTACCCGTGCAAGCTTCCACTGAACTTGTATCAGGCTCTGCTGAACCAGGGAAACCAGACGCTTCCGTCGCAAGTCTGTGTAATAATGAAGACCAATCAGAAGAACGGAATAAGGAGCAAGAAATTGTTTTCTTACAATGTAAAGAAAAAGGGGGAAATAAGTCTACGGAAACACAAGACAACGCAGACATGAGATGGGAGGATTACAAAATGTTGGAGTACATGGAACAAAGCCATGTAATAGAGTTGAAAGAATACTGGAAAAGAGCACTAAGAGGTAAGTACAAGTCATTACTTTAGAAAAGTAAAAAACAATGAGAAAATTGATGAATTCTAACTATTCTTTTGTATAGTTCACTATTTGTGGGAAACATATATCAGGAAGATATATGTGATTTAATCACAGGATCGACAATACAATTGGTACTACTGGACAGCTACATCGAAATACTTTTGGAGAAGATGAACGATAAAAGGCAGAGTATTCGAGTGCCCTCACAAGCCTTTGTAAGTAGAAAATATTGTTAGGCAATTTTCTGTTAATACAATAAATTTGTTTTATTGGTAGTAATATCATATGTTATTGGTCTTACATTGCTGTTAATACAAAAGAATATGGTTACTGCTGAACAATTTGTAGTGACGGGAGCTATTAAGGAAGTGACAACACTTGTTACAATATTTATGTTACTGCATCTTTATATATATATATATATATATATATAACAATACTCTAATTATAGTTTCTAACTCTAAACAGAATGATTTTTTAAACTCCAATCCAATGAAAATGGGAGATTACATGCACTCCGTAATGTCTTCTTGGAGTGTAAATGTAAGATTTATCTTTGTGATAATGTACATGTTGGAGCACTTTACTCTCCTGGTATTCGATGTGGAAAAGAAAGAGTGGACACATTACAATTCACTGAGGCAAGAGCTGGATCAGTTTGAAGTTTGTTCTCACTTTGGCCATGCTAAAGTACTTGTAAGTTATAAATTGATATACTGTTTCAAAAAATAGTCTGCTATTACTGCATTACTTGCTGTTTTCACTTGACAGAGTTTGATTCCTTTTATTTATTTTTTAATTTTTGTAGAAAGACAAGATGGAAAATTGGATGAAGCAAAACCGAAGGGAGAAGATGTTTAAAGGATGGAAGAAATTTAAGTTTCCAATCAAGAGTGATGTAAAATGTGCACGGCAACCGGATAGCATGTAAGTAATGTACTTCAACTATTATACTGCTTTATTAATTTTCTCAATAATATAGGAGCTTAAAATAGACATTTTTATTTATGAAGGAGTTGTGGCATCTCAATTGTCTATTATATTGACCAACTCATCAACAACAAGCCGATTGCAGAGCACTGGGAAGTGAGTGACATGTTCAGATATAGAGCAACTATGATGACAAACTTAGTGGAGATGTATAGCAAGAGTAAGAAATGATGTTAGTATAATGATATACTAATCAATTCATATACATAATTTTGTGAAACTTAATTTTGATGCTTCTAGTATGCACCGGTTGCCAAACGAATCTTCTCATCAAATACAGGTAGTGCCTCCAACACCAAACAAGCCTTGTGTTCTGTTGTGTTTTATTGTGGCTTCTGTTGTTTATTGGCTATACTTATCATTGCAATGCATTGAAATTAGAGAAGCAGAGTGAGACTTGTGAGCATTATTACATGCCATATAGTTAGTTTTGAGCTTAATGAAAGTGCATTCATAGTTCATAGCAATTGGTTATTTTGATCAATTTTATACTCGGGCAACTAGGAATCCACCATGGCCAAATGAGCATGAATCCAAAAAAAGAAGAAGAGGGTATTGAATATCCATAGATTGCCATTTTGAGCCTTTATGTTCTTCTCAATTCTGCACACCACAAATGTCTATCCCTTTTACCCTTGCCTTACCCTGTTAAGTTATGAGCAATATGTGATTCCTTTTGTTATGATTGGTGTGGTGGATGTGGTAGATCTAATGAAACAGTTCTGCTCAATTTGTGGGAGGAATGATGTGTTTCATTGTAAGTTGGAACTGGAGGCTGAACAGATTGTACAGAGGTGTGTGTTGGAGGCTTGCAAGATGTAGGGCCTCCTTGGCTCCATGATGTAATTGATGTTATTTAGCTTGTTAGTTCTCGGGGGATTCTCCTTTGGAGAACAATCTGTCCCCATTTTGAGTTAATAAAATGAGTGCTTCCATTCATACCTCCTCATTTAGCTTTTGGACCTCCTTTAATTTTTGGTAATGTTTGGCATGTTTAGAACAAATGCCATGTGTACTATTTGTGTCACTTATCTTTAGTTGATCCCCAGCTCTGTGTATGCTTCAAATGATCTCTTTAAAAATCTACTCTTCCTTTTCTTTTTCTAGAACAGAGCAAAGTAGATAGTACACTCCTCTTCTCTGTTCTAGGGGTGAGTTAAAGAGAGGACAAGTGAGATTTGGTCTCAATAGAAACATCATAACTTCTCGTGTATGAGAATGTGCAACTTGTTTGAGACTAGAAACTAATTTAGATTCTACAAATTTGGTGACACTTTTGAACTATGAGAATGTGCAACATGTTTCTGACTTTCTGGGATTTGCACTTTTCAAAACCCTTCTAGTCTAGTCATAGAAGCTTTACATGATAATTTTATGCATTTCTTGGTCAAGAATGTTGTGCATCAGAAATAACTATTCTTGGACAAAATAATTTATTACTTATTAAATTTTTTTTTGAGAATATTTAATGGTTCTAAAGATTATAATTGTATTTGATTATTGCGGTGATTTTTTTCAATGATTTTTTGTATAAATTCCTTAATATCTCCCACTTTTTTCAAGTTTGTTTATTCAAATTTGTTAGATAAATCTGCCATTTGTGTGTAACATCAGTTATTGTTAATACTTGGATGACAAAGTTTCATTTTTTATTTTATTTTTAAATTTTAAAAGTAAACATCTTTCAGATGCATGAGATTTGTAAATCAGATGTTAGTACTCGGACAACGTGGTAACATCAGATATTAATACATGAAATTTGTAAGCTGATACTCCATAACCTATTAGTAACAGATGATTTAAACTTTTTTGAGAATTTTTGATGGCTCTAAAGATTATAATTGTATAATTTAAAAAAGACCATGCCGATTATTGCGGTGATTTTCCAATGATTTTTGTTATAGTTCTTTAATGTCTCCCACTTCTTCAAGTTAGATTATCCAAATTTGTTGGATAAATATGCCACTTTGTTTCTAACATCAGATGTTGTTAAATGTAGGTCATGCACATTGGGTGGCTGGTAAGAAAGTATTGAGGTATTTGAAGAAAACCACGAGACAACATAGTAACATCAGATGTTGACATGTTGTTAATACTCAGAACATCAGATGTTAATAGTCGGTAATATAGAAATATCAGATGTTGATAATACTCGGTCAACCAAGTAACATAAGATGTTGACATGTTGTTAATACTCAGAACATCAGATGTTAATAGTCGGTAACATAGAAACATCAGATGTTAATAATGGACCAACGTAGAAACATCAGATGTTGATAATACTCGGCCAACCAAGTAACATCAGATGTTGTTAATAATCGGACAACGTAGTAACTAGTAACATCATATGTTAATACATGAAATTTGTAAGCTGATAGACTGATCACTGATGGTACAGGTAAAACTAGACTCCTTGAAAATTTTGTACCAAAACATCCGCATGTGTTCACCTTCGTTATTCCAATATGGGCATTACTGAAGGTCTACTCTCAATGAAACCCCTCAATCACAATAAATATTAAATATATGTTTACCTAAATTACTACAACTTATTATATACAGTGTGAAGCGACGGAGGGAATGGAGGCACAGCGGTTGAGAAAGTGAGAAAAGTACCCTCAATCTGAGAAGATGCATCCTGACGCTGGTGTTATCGTGTAGGAAACAAAAAGACGGTTTATTGACCCCCAGTAACATAATATTTTGTGACCCTAAATAAAACGAACTACTCTCAATGAAACACACTTTATTAACCCTCAATAACAACAAAGTTCAATCAATAAGAGAAAATGCAAGATGGTAGCATGTAGTACTTGGGCCATGATACTTGATCCTGACCCCCAATAACATAATATTTTGTGACCCTAAATAAAACGAACTACTTTCAATGAAACACACTTTATTGGAAATCATGGAATGATGAGATTGTTCATTTGATATTTTGATTCATATTTCATAAATTTATAAGGCTGGAATGATGAAATTGTTCATTTGCAAATGTGCACAGTTGAAGACCTGAAAGCTATCAATTTTCAAACTCATAAAATTGCCCAGTTTGCTAACTTTCATTTTTTTTTTTCCGGTTCAGTCCTGTATTTGGGCCTGGTTTTCACTACGTCTTCAGGCAATATTGGAGCAACTTTTTTGAGAGCCAAGGAAGGCGCGTATCTATCCCTTTTCACAGGAGGCTTCTTGGTGGAGGTGTTCCAACATCTAACATTAATGTCAGAGCGTAATTTCCAAGAGATGACTCGCTCATTGACTGCCTTATCGACTAGGGAACAATCCAAATATGTTACAAAAATCAGATTATCTGCATGAGAGCTGCTATATTAATACGAGTAGACAATTACCATGAAACTAATATAAACAAAATAAAAATAAAAAAAGCAGCTCACTGATTAACTCCTCGACTGGCGAGTTGACTACCTCATGGACTGGTGAATCATCCACACCTATTACAAAGAAATTGATTAAAAAAAATGCTAACGAGTAGACAATTACCAAGAAATTGATAAAAAAAAATGTTTACAATCATCATTCTGCCTGGCAAAGTAGTCATGAAACGTAAGAAACGAAATGTCACGATCACCACCATCATCACCATCCTCCTCCTCCTCCTCCTCCTCATCATCATCATAAAAGCCTCCATCTAATATTTATTCACACAGGTTAGCATGTAATATGATTACGAGTAGAAATTTTTACACATCAACTGATAAAAAAATTCCTTACATGACTGTTTAAGTCGATCCTCATCATCACCATCACCATTCAACCTATTTGTCTCCATCTCATGATGCAGATTTGCATCATGAGTATCTGCATCACGCAGATCTGCATGAGGAGAAGGTGCATGGGGAGTATCTACATGAGGAGTATCTGCATTATATAAGTATATGCTTTAATAATTTTTTTTTTTTACTAAATACCTATAACAAAAATTAATTTAAAAAATGAATAAAAAATATGGACATTAAACTACGAGTAGAAAATTGTCAAGATACTAACAAAAAAAAAATGGCTTACTGTTTTCCTCCGGGACAGGGAAACCACAAGCCGTCACTGCTCTCAGCTCTTCCAAATGGAATGTGCCATCACCAGCCAAAACAATGTCATGTCCTTTATAAATATATCTCCAGTATTGCCAAGAAACTTAAAAAAAAAAAAGGGTTACCATTGCTTCTCAAGGCGGAACTACCATTACCAGCCAAAGGTGCCCTGGTCACAAAACATTGCTCAAAGTTATCCCACTCTGCTTTATGTTTTGTCCAGTTCCGTACTGTTACTTCTTTACCAGTCTTGTCCGAGATTTTAATTTGCCACACGGGGCGACAACCGCTCACATCCACCGTTGAAAACTGCAGTTTCCTTGGCAAAACTCAAGATGATGGTAGACTAGGGGCTGCTTGTGGAAAGCGTTGACTAGAACCCCACGATGCGTTCTCATCCGTTGCTGGTTGCTAATCCCCTCGAGGAGAAAAGTATATCCGAGCCTAGAATAAGGATTCCAATCAACCTGCAAAATACATATATAGAAGAGAAAAACATTATTAATATGCTTTAGTATAAACCAACTAGATACAAATCAAAGAGAGAAAGAAAAATGTACCTCGCAAGGCTGATCCAGCAGCTGACTGTAGGACTGATGCCGGTTCCTGTTAGCAAGCTTTTTGGAAAGGGTTGATGCCCAGCTACAGGCCAGCGGGAAATTGCACTATGCAGGAACCAAAACCCCTAGACTATCTCGAAAGGCAGGGAGATGCTCCAACGCCCACACCATCAAGAAGTACATGTGACCTCAAATATTAGCCATCTTCTTGGTCTCATAATTCATCAAACTATAGTGGACTTGGGAGAGCATTGCAACTCCCTATGCGAAGTTCTTTATTTGGTGAATGTCAGAAAAGGCCCTCAAGCAGGCCACACTCGCATATTTATTCTCGGTGGTCACCGTGATTGTCGTGTTGACAACATAGAGGGCGAAGGCTCTAACATGTCTAGCAAAATCGACATCTCTGGGTACCTTCTCGAACATCCTTCGCAACCCTTCAAAAGTTATAGCTTTGCCGCCCTCCTTTATGTACTGAGATGGCACATTACCCAAAAATTCCACATATCTATTACCTTCTTCATCTTGGACTCTACTTACCTGGATGGCTTTTTCTATCCCTCCCTTTATCACTAGCTTCCCCTCAACCTTAAGCCCACTAATGAACAGCACGTCTTCTAATCCAAAGAATAAGCGCTGGTCCTGGACTTTTAAACACATGTCATTTTTGTCATAATGCTTCACAAGAGCATCTATCATGCTATTGACATGCTGATTTCTGCCCACCTTCACTGCTAAATCATATAAATAATTCTAATACTGTAAGGACTCTATCGTCCACCTTCCATTGAGCCAAAATAGCTAAGTTTTCCCTAGGAATAATCTCTCCCCTATCAGCAGCCATTCTACCAAGAAAAATTAAAACATAATAAGGAAAACAAAAATATCCCATACAAAACCAGCAATATTTGCAGAATATATAATGAAAACAAGGCAGAAAATGCTTAGTCCAGAAAATGAAAAACAATGCTTAGTTTGAATATTGTTCATCCTAATAACACAATTCTGCCTTGATCTTTAGTGTGATCACTTAATATATACTTTTAGTAAATACTTTTAATAGCTGCAAGCAGTGCAAAAACTGAAAACTCTTCTTTTTTCGTTCCTCCTACTTACACCAGAAAAAAATATTTAACTTAGAGTGATTTTCATATAGCCTTCCAAGTTCTCGAAATCTGGAAGCCAATCTCTCTCAAACAAGACAGCCATCAAGGGAAAAAAAGATAGAAACTTTACACCAACATCCATAGCAAAAAGATCTATACTGCCATAAACATTAGAACATTGATCTAGTGAAATACTGAGCTATAGAAGTTTGATGGGTACCAATATGAAGCATCCTCTCCTAAAGCCGAGAATATCTCTTCACTGTAATCATAAAGTAACTCGGCATCTATTTCAGAAGTCGTAACTTACAGTTTTCCCTATCAAAAAATTCCCAAATCGTCTCCAAAATAGCAGAACAAACGGAGTGTAAAACAACACGGGATTGCACTTTCATGTGATATACTGGTTATTAGTGCATTGAATGAAATGAAAAGAAAGAAAGGAACTCGATTCGTACATCACAGGAAGAGATCGAAAAGTTGAACGAGAAAAGGATCCTTACCGGTGCGACTATTTGAAGCCGGTGAATGCGGATGCGAAAGTAAGCCAGACAGCAGTCGAGATAGAAGAGAGAAAGCTTTCCTCAATGGTAAAGTGTAAGTGTTTCAAAAAAATGGGAGGCCCAAAATTAGGTGTGGATACGGCCCGAACCAGGACCGAAATTTTTTGGGCCGGGCCCAAATAATATGTTTCAAAGTCTGCGACCGGATCAAGCTTGGACCATTTTTTTAGGCCCGGGTTTCTGGGTTTTTGGGCCCAATTTTATTATTTTAGAAAATTAGTGAAAAACTAATGTATGACAAACATCAACACACCTTAGACTTCCCCCCTATAATTTGTATTTTATGTTTAAGTTTAATTTTTTAGCTGAGACTCAATCACGATTTTTTTGCCGGAGAAATCGAATTTTCGGAAACTACTGTTCATTAGTGACTGCCATGTGAATCTAATTTCTTTTTATATTTTTTTTTCTCTTACTATTTTTGTTAATATAGAGTTCGTTAATGAAAGTCCAGGGTTTGCATGTGTGAAATATAGGGTTTATATATTCATATCTGTTATATCTTCAAAGATATAGTGCATTGTGTTTGTTGGGGTTTTGTGACAAGGCTTGATTTTGTGAATTTTAGGCAGTTTATTGAGTTTTAGCCGGATTCTTGAGGGTCAATTATCAGTGATTTTCTCGATTTTGATTGTCTTTACAATTTTTGATTTTTGAGGGTTTAGGGTTTAGAAAGGTTATTGAGGGTAACTAATGAATTAAAAGTGTAATATTTCTTGATTTTAAAAGATTGATTATCGAGAATCGATAATGAGTATTTGGATGTTTATAGAGGGTCAGTAATGATTGAAACTTTACATTTTTTTTTTATTTTGAGCTTCTTCCCTCTTCTTTTGTCTATGATTGATGTACTTTAGTAATGAGTTGATATCCTTGTAGAACTACAAACAGATGAAGTCACTGTCTTTGCTTACTATTTTTTATTTTGTGCTTATCTTAATGATAGTGGCTTCTTCTTTTGTATATGAATGATGTATCATAGTAATGAGTTGGTATCTTTGTGAGTTTTAAGTCCAGGGTTTCATTTTACAAATGTAGGGTTTATATGTGAAATGTAGGGTTTATATGTTCATATCTGTTATAGAGTCAGAGATATATTGCATTGTGTTTATTGAGATATTTTAGGCAGTTTATTGAGTTTTAGCCGAATTATTGAGGGTCAATTATCAGTGATTTTCGTGATTTTGAAAGTCTATTTTTTTAATTTTTTTATTTCTTGATTTATGAGTTTAGAGATTGATTATTGAGGGTCGATAATGGGTGTTTGGAAGTTTATAGTGTCAATAATGAATGGGTATAGTGTATAATTGATGTATTTTAGTTACGAGTTGATATACTTGCAGCACTACAGGGTTTAGAGAGATTATTGAGGGTAATTAATGAATTAAAAGTCTAATATTTCTTGATTTCTGAGTTTAGAGATTGATGATTGAGGATCGATATTGAGTGTTTGGAAGTTTATAGAAGGTCAATAATGATTGAAACTTTACATTTTTTTATTTTGAGCTTCTTTTTCTTTTGTGTATGATTGATGTATTTTAGTTACGAGTTGATATCCTTGTAGCACTACAAATAGATCACTGTCTGTGCTTACATTTTTTGATTTTCTGCTTATCTTAATGATAGTGGCTTCTATTATGTGCTTATCTTAATGACAGTGGCTTCTTCTTTTGTGTATGAATTATTTTTGTAAAATCTGTGAAATGTTAGAGATATATTGTATTGTGTTTATTGAGGGTCTGTGACAGGTGAATTTTAGGCAGTTTATCGACCAGGATTTCATGCTTGTAAAATCTATGAAATGTAGGGTTTATATGTTCATTTATGCTATAGATTCAGAGATATATTGCATTATGTTTATTGAGGTTACGAGTTGATATCCTTGTAGCACTACAAGCAGATCACTTTCTTTGCTTACATATTTTGATTTTGTGCATATCTTAACGATAGTGGCTTCTTCTTTTGTGTATGAATGATGATAACGAGAGCAGTACCGATAGCATCAATAGCATCCTTTCCAGTAGGGTTTACATGTTTATATCTGTTATAGATTCAAAGATATATTATATTGTGGTTTGTTGAGGTTCTGTGACTAGTGAATTTTAGGTAGTTATCAAACATGATTTCATGCTTGTAAATTCTGTGACATGTAGGGTTTATATGTTCATATCTGTTATAGATTCAGAGATATAATGCATTGTGTTTGTTGAGGTTCTGTGACAAGTGAATATTAGACAGTTTATTAGTTTTATTGGGGGATAACCAGTAATGAATTTACATTTGTCTATGCGCAGAATGGCAAGAAATAAACTCACAGTAAGCCAGAAAGGTAAACCCCAAGAACCTTTAGAAGAGTGTCGGGAACAATCAAGCGAATGTACTTTAGATGAGTCCATCAAACCGACAAGAAAGATGGTGAGTAGAGCAAAAAAAAGAGTATATAATGAGGAAGCAAAAGAGAAAGAAGAGGAAGAAACAAGCAAAAGTGGAGACAAAGGAAAAAGAATCAAGAAAAGGAAACCAGAAGCTTAAAAATAGGAAATTGATAAAGAAAAGAAGGGAAGCAAAGAGCAATCTCCAAAAATAGAAATGAAGGAAGGGAAAAATGTGAAGAAGAGAAGAAAAGAGAGATCACTAGAAACAAAATGAAGGAAGGAAAAAATGTGTGAAACAAAAGAAGAAAAAGCAGTTAGTTAATAGTGAGGCCGAAAAAGCAGTTAAAAGTGAAGCCGCGAAAATGCATTTTGGAGACTGATAGAAGAACACAGACGCAAAATACCAAAAGAATCTTGGCAAATATTGAGGAAGACAGTCTTCTAGCCAATGATAGATCCATTCTATCGTGGAAAGATCACAGAACAACAGTTGATAAAGAATGAGGTGGATCTGGAAATCATTCTGAATTGTTTTGACACAAGCAAGAAGAAATTCATATTTGGAGAAATAGAAATGAGTATTACAGAAGATGATGTGAAGGCAATATTTGATCTCCCTACTAAGGGAGAAGAACTAAAATTCAACAAGAAGCTGGAAGAAAAAAGAGATGAGAAGCTCAGTCGACTCTTGAAAACTGCGAACCAGGATCAGCAGTACAAATGCATTGACAGCTGAGCTGGCCAAGGTGCAAGAGAAAAATAAAAAAGATGGAGCTGGAAAGGCAAATAGAAAAAAAAAGGGACAGATGAAGAACCGGTAAATCAAGATCCAAGAGCAATAGCCTCTCTGGTGTTACTTGATTTATTCACTGCTTTCTTGTTCAGCAGAACCGGCACCAATATATACTGGGATTTGATCAATGTTTGTGCTGATATTGAAAAGATTAACATGTATAATTGGTCAAAAATTGTACTTCAGTTTCTGCTCGAGGGAATTAAGAAGCACCAGAAGAATGTGTCGAAAACACTGTTTGGCTGCCTTGTTCTCATTTATGTGAGAATAGTAACATTACTTTAATATTCTACTTGTTTTGTCTTTATTTTTATCCAATACCTGTACTAACCATAAATGCATATTTCACAGTACTGGTTCCTTGAGAAAAGAAGGGTAAGGACTTGGATTGCAGGGAAGGAGAAAGAAAAACCGCATTTCATCAGATGGTCAATAAAGGAGAATTTTGACTTGGAAGACCTAGATCAAAATCCAGATCGGCTAGAGGTAAGGCAAATCCGAACACAAAAGGTTACCTACATGTCTATATGCTTAATTTGTTAAAATGTCATCATGTTTAACTTTTTCATGAACTTATAAATGTAATAGAAATTAATGAAGGAAGGACCATGGAGACAAGAAGATGAGAAAGAAACCCCGACATTTAACAACTGGGTAAGTGAAATTGGTGAATGTTGAAAATTTGTTGGGATATAAAACCACGTTAGAATTTTTACTGATGCTCAATAAGAGTTTTATTGAAAAATTGTTTTTTGTTGATGGTCAGTAATGCCTAACTTGGGTTCCCTTTCACTGAGAAGATTGTTGGTGGGTCAATAAATTGCTTATTGAGGCTCAGTAATGATTAAGTTGAGTGTCAATAAACACTGTGATTGTATTGGTCGTAGGTTCCTCAATCAAACCAAAAGTTGGAAGAAGAAAGGGTAAGGTTGGCCCGAAACCTGAAAGAGGCAATCCAAGAGATGGAGGGGGTACTGGCAGATGAAACAGGCAAGGAAAACAAAGAGGAGAAGTTGAAAAGGCTGGCTGCAGCAAATGAGCAGCTTATAAAACAGAATGAAGAAATTTGGAACAAGCCCAAAGCTGCTGATGAAAAGATTGCAAACTTGGAAAGTAGAGTAATGATGAACAGGACTGAGATAGGTATTCAGAAAGCAGGTTGTCACGATCAACCAATAGAAACAACAGAGGAGCAAGTGGAAGCACAAGCTGAATCACCAGAATAGGAGAAGAGCACGGAACCTGAAGAACAAGAAGGAGGTGGAGAAAAAGTAGACAAGCATGGAAGAAAAGTGACAGTAGAGAAAGAAACAGTTGCTGAGGTAAGGGCTTCAGAATCTGAAGAAAAAGAAGAAAAAGGAGGAGAAAAAGCAGACAAGCATGACAAAGAAGTGGCAATAGAGAAAGAAACAGTTGCTGAGGTAAGGGCTTCACAATCTGAAGAAAAAGAAGAAAAAAGAGGAGAAAAAGTAGACAAGCATGAAAAAGAAGTGGCAGTAGAGAAAGAAACAGTTGCTGAGGTAAGGAGCACAGACGCTGGAAAAGAAGAAGAAAAGGAAGGTCATATGAAAAAGAGGAAGGATACCCTCAAAGAAAAGGATGCAAGGTATCACTCCGACGGTCCAGATCAATGTAAGAAATACTCAAAGAGGCGGAAGATAGGAGCAGGAAAAAATGGTGAGCAGAGCAAGAAAGAAGAAGCAAAAGATATTGTGGAGAACAGCATCAAAATTGATGGCCTCAAGTGCGATAAGGAAACATGGAAAACATTGAAGGTTGAAGTCGCTCGTCATATTGAACTGTTCTTCAATACAGTCAAAGGGAATATGTAAGTATACAACATAATTTGAGATATGTGTGTGTGTGTGTACGTAGCAATGGTTTACAAAACTAATAAGATTTCTATTTGCACAGGGATCTTATTGGGGAAAATACGAAGACTCAAAAGTCACCAAGGAAGATTTGATTCACATTATAGAGAGAAAGCTGTGAACATCAATGTAAGTTTGACTATGAAAATTAAAATTTTGTTTTTATTGAGGATCATAATATCTAACTTGGATTTCCTTTTTATTGAAAAGATTGTTGGTTTTATTGAAGGTCAATAATATTTAGATTCTTGGGTTTATTGAGGGTCAATAAAAATTTGTTATCATATATACTAACCAAAAATGAAATGAAACACTGGCAGGTCATTCATGCATACATAGACATTTTGACAGAAGATATGCAAAAGAAAAAAATATGGAACTAGGATTCCTCAAAATTCATGAACCGGTGAGTAACAAAACAAAACTAGGCGTGTGCCGCTGCACCGCGCCTTAAAATTACATTTGTATTAATATTTTTGTTTCTTTTTTTTTTTGTACAGTACCATGTGTTTATAAAGGAACTACATGAAAACAAAAATGAGGACATTGGTAATGCGATAAAGGAACCTCTGTGGAAGATGTTAAATTACCGCATGGTTTTCATCCCAATCCCCCACGATCAGAGCCATCGCTTCTCTCTCTTGGTGATTGATAATGTGCAAAAACTTTTTCTGCACATGAACCCATTGCAGCCAGAGAAAATCACAAGATACGGGAAGTACCCAAGTAATACTACGAAAGTGGTAGTAACCATTTCCCTTAACTCTCTGTTGGTTTTCTAAGTTTTATGAAGTTTATTGAGGGTAAATAAATATCAAACTTTAACTATTTATATTTGCAAAAAAAGGCAAGTTATATAAAAAAATTTCTTGAAGATGTGAACAAGATGAAAGTGAAAAAAGAGGAAGTAAGAAATAAATGGGAATATGATGTAAATATTAGAAAGTGGGTGTGCGTTGCTACACCATTGACGGACAAAGAAAAAGAGGTCAAGAAGTGGATCTGGGATAAGGGGATAGGCAAAGACAGTTATGATCTTGGGGAAGATACTGAGTGCCCACAACAAAGACCCTCATCGTAAGTACCTCATCTTTATTTCCTCTTTGTTGTGATAAAAATAATCAATAATTTGGGTTGTTGACAGTAAAATGGTATTTATAGTTGAATTTATTTGATAAAACATATCGTACTACATGTCTATTAGATTTGATACATATAGGTGAAATGGTATTGCGTGGTATAGTATGAACATATGTTTGATACTTAAGTGGAAGATGTAGTTGGTGTTCTTACAGGGATGTAAAGACTAAATTGTATTCATTGCCAAAGTTTTTAGTTTTATTCAGGCAAGTAATAACATAATTCAATTATTGTTTTACAGGGATGATTCTGGACCTTTTGTACTGCACTTCATGGAGAGCCTCGCAAATGGCGAGAAACTGAGCACAGAAAAGGCCAACAACATGAGGCAAAGAATCCTGAGAGGTTCGCCAAATATGAAGCAGCGTGGACCATTGGAAAGTAAAATAATAAAAAGGAGGCAAAGAATCCTCTAGAGGATGTACTAATGGACTAAGTATTGTAAATAAATTTTGTTTTAGTGATGATCAATAGACATCTTTATTATTGAGAAAAGTATTTTTTTTATTGAGAGATAAGAAAGTGAGTTTCATTGAGCAAAGTTCGTTTCACTAAGGGTGCCCCATTATTTGGTCATTCAAAATTGTGTAAACAAATTAGTTCGTTAGATAAATTTGTTTTATTTAGGGCCACTAAATTTTGTGTTATTGTGGGTCAATAAACTGTGTTTTATTAAGGGTCAACAAAACCTTTTTATTGCCCCAACCAGCTTCGTCTTGCATTTTCTCTTATTGTGTTTAAAAAAGTCAATGAAATTCATAATTATTTGGTTATTCAAAATTGTGTGTAATTCGTTAGATAAAATTAAGATGAACACTATGCTAATTAAATGGTTAAATGTTTTTTGATTTGGCTTTTGTAGGGATTCATGTAAATTGAGAATGAGTAGTTTATATTATTAAAATACATGCTAAAAGTAAAAGCATCTTCACTTTCAAGTTTAAGGAGGTTCTCTCTTGATCCTCTCTCTCTCTCTCTCTCTCTCTCTCTCTCTCTCTATATATATATATATATATATATATGCGGACGTCTGTCTCAGAACGGGCCTGTATGTATATATATCATGCAAATAATTTCTGAAACCAAAGATCGATCAAACTATAACACTTTTAATATCGCAAGCTCTAGATCCAAGGTAATTATTCATTATCTTCATAATCTTCTAGAATCCCAGACCAAAATAGCGACCAAAATCAATTTTGGGATGGCTTGAGC
>JANPXK010000533.1:0-41799 GCA_024704745.1 Rosa lucieae
AGATGTGGTGAAAAGAAATCCAGCTAGCCACTTGATGTCTCATATAATTGTTTTTAAGCGCCCAGGAGGGGAAAATTAAAAAGCCATTAATGTTATTAATGGAAACCGAATAGTCACATTCCCCTTGGATATCTTTGATTTCATTTTGTAAAGCTTTAACAAGACCTTCATGATGTGTCAAACCCTCAGCTAGGAGGATGTTTGTGATGCCAAGATTTCTAGAGCCTGCCAATTAAGTGCCAACAAGGGACTTTCTTGGGCATATCTAGTAACAAAACAAGCAGCAATATTTGTGTTGTTGATAATAGAGCGTTCAATATTAACTTCACGTGAATCAGGTGGATGCCATCAAATGTAACAAGCTCGATCTGGAGCCTTTCTTACTCGAGTATGATTTTTCTTCTAAAAATTTAAACCACTAAACGCTATTATTATCCGTGAAATTTGAATTCATAACTTCTACAAACATAAATTATTTCAGATAACCAAAAGAAGACAACTCACAACAGTATATTTGCTTTAGATGAACATCAGTACATATACTTTGGCAATCTCCTCATCGTCAATTGAAAATTAAGATAGGCCGTTGTTCCCACAGGAAACATCAAAAGAAATTGACTAATAATAAACAAAAATTCTGTAATCTACCAAAGTAGCAAGTACAACAATCGCGTTGTCAACTTGGCAGCTTTCATTATATTGCATGTAAGAGAAAGATGTTGAGTGGGACCAAACCTAAGCATGTCATAAAAGAACTTTTGAATACTAGACAACCCCCTCCAATTCAAATTGCTGGACTCGGTTTTGGAGTACTAGTCGGTCTCAAAAGAAGTTTTCTTCAGTCTGTTTTTATTTTGTTAGATATCTGTGTGCAGCAATTTCATTGAACTTGTTATTCTCTCTGCAATGGATCATGTAATCAACTTCTTGTTAATCATCATCTTCTTTCCTTCCTTTTTCTTTATGTATGACTTACTAATCCATCTCTGGTTTTCACTTGCAGAGACTCTTGCTCATTGCAACTCTGTTTTCTTTGCTTTGTCTCCTTCACCTTTCTTCAGCCCGCAAGGTATCTCACTCTGTAATCTTCAATTTTTCATCCAAAATAATCAAAACTGAAAACCCTTTCATTTTTTGCTCAAATTTCACACTTGTTCGTCAACTAAAACCCCAACACCAACCATCAATCATACTCTGTTTTCTCTACTTTTTCCAGGAGGGAGAGAAATGCATCAAGAACAGTGACTGCGACTCAGGATTGCACTGCGAGACTTGCGTTGCAAACAATAATTTTTTGCCGAAATGCACTAGAATAATGCCCATAAGTCCAATTTCTCAAGTAATAGACTTGATTTTTAATTTTCAGTTTTGGTTTTGGTTCTTGCATGTCCTTTCAGTAATGGTGTGGCCACTTGAACAGGTGAAAACACTGCCGTTTAACAGGTATTCCTGGTTAACAACCCACAATTCCTTTGCGAAACTCGGTGACAAGTCGGCGACGGGATCTGTGATTTTGGCTCCGACTAATCAGCAGGACTCCATCACCGATCAGCTTAATGTATGTGTCCTTCCTTATCTTCCTTAATTATCTTCAAATTATATATTTTTTATTGTGTTTTTTCTCGGAAAGAACGAACATATATTATATATATATATATATATATATTTTTTTTTTTTTGGTGATAGTACTGAGATATTCAACAAAAGGTAGTAACATGGTTGGAAAACAACCAAACCTTACCAGAAAACAACAAGGCATGAATGATTGAGGGAGATTAGATTGCGGGATGAAAATGATTTTTCGTTCTTTTTCAATAACATGTGGAAGTGGGAGAAAGCCGAGATTCACACGACACATTGTTAACATTTCTAACATGTTTAAAAGAGTCTGGACTCCGGATTCAAGATTGTATGGTTTTAGCTTATCTCACTTAAATCATAGGTTCAATATAAACCTCAAGTACTATGTTCTAAATCCGAAATTAATAGTGCTTGGACCATGATCACATTTAAAAATTACCAGTTTATTATTTGAACGTGGTGGTTGGCCTCCTATAGTCTGATTCTGCTATATGTGTTTGTAGTTTTGTACATCAATAAATATCATGGTAGTTGAAATTGAAATTGATAACTTAGCTTGGCAAAATTTGACGCGGTTTGAATTAAAAATGGAGGCTTCGGTAGCTGCGGTAGGATTCATCATGAAATAGTGGTCCGAGCTAGGTTTTATCTAGGTCCTAATTTAAGCATTGATGGGCATTTATCCATGTTGGAATATCCTACCTAAATTTTGTATTGGTCTTTCAATCTATGTGATACTCATGCACGGATATGTAAGAGATTTCCTGTAACTGCTGAATCCGGAGTCATCTGCAAATATCACAATATTAATTCATCTACATTTCGAAATCGTCCACACACGTGTAGGTCACTTAAACTACGTACCATAACTCTAGGAATTTAGGAACTTAGGATTACATAACAACTTGACAATGAAGACGAAACAGTGATCAACTTCAAAAACACTTCTAAAGAAAGAAGCAAAAAAGTGTTGTACTTTATGAGTCTTCGCTTACCAGCAAGAATATCATGTTACTTATGCTTGTACACCCGTAGAAGGATAGGCAAGTCTGAAGGGTTTTTACCTGCCTTTTATTGAAGGGTTTTTAACCTGCCTTTTATTTTAAGATCAAATTGTTATGGATTACGTGTGTTTTGACTTCGATTTTTTTTCTCTTCCTCTTTTTCCTCTATTTTCTATTGAGCAAGAAGGGAACAAGCATATACTTATAATATATAAAATCTCTAAAGAACTCAGCTATATAATTATAATATTGATGATGATGATGATTGAAAAAAAAAAGGGCTATATTATGATATTGATGATGATGACTACTTGCAAAACGTACCTAGCATGCTTGCTTTATAATACAAGCAGACCATATGAATCAGTCTAACAATAAACATATGACGCATGAGGGGAGTCAGATAAATATTGACCATAAAAAAAACTAGGGAATCAGATAGATGATTCAATATTAATAATCATTTCTACGAATGGCAAAAATAAGTATTTATTGCCATGATAGGATAAATAATTAGGGGAGTGCGAATATTCTGCATTGTTCCATGACTATTCGTACATTAGTTGATTTCTTGTTGCACTTCAAAATTATGAGATATGTTTACGAAGTTGTATGATCATCTTGCAGAATGGTGTTAGAGGCTTAATGCTGGACATGTATGACTATTTAGGTGACATTTGGTTATGTCACTCGTACGGTGGCAACTGCTACAACTACACAGCTTTTGTAAGTGTATATATGCAGAGTTGCGGACGAATGAAATTATTTTTAAGTTACTAGAATCCTAGTTAATTATTCACATCTTTGCTTATAGATATTTAAAAAGTTATTTTTTGAAGACGTACATAGTGATTTGGCACTCCACGTGCATTTCAGTACATTTGAACTGTTGAGTCGTTAAAAGTGAAGTAAAGTGTGAAAGTGGAGTGCCAAAATCACTCCATACTAATCTTTGATGATCTGATTTATGTATCAGCAACCTGCCATTAGAGAACTGAAAGAAATTACAGCATTTCTTGAAGCAAACCCGTCTGAGATTGTGACAATCATAATTGAAGACTACGTTACGTCACCAAAGGGCTTGACCAAAGTGTTTGATGCTGCTGGCTTGAGAAAATTCTGGTTCCCAGTTTCAAGAATGCCCAAAAAGGGTGGAGATTGGCCAACAGTTGCTGATATGATCCAGAAAAATCAGCGTTTGCTAGTCTTCACTTCTAAGCAAAGAAAAGAGGCTGATGAAGGCATTGCCTACCAGTGGAGTTACATGGTGGAAAACCAATGTGAGTCCCATTTTTTATTCTCTTCCAACTTCGTTACAATTGATTCTCTTTGTTTCTGTAAATTAATTTTGTGTTTTAATAAAATTAGAGACAATTCTGATGTATCTGAAATATATAGATGGAAATGGTGGCATGAAAGCTGGATCATGTCCAAACCGTGCGGAATCATCAGCCATGAACACAACAACGAGATCATTAGTCCTAGTGAACTATTTCCGAGATGTCCCAACCCTCCCTCAATCTTGCAAAGATAATTCAGATTCATTGCTTGACATGGTTAATACCTGTTACAATGTGGCTGCTAAAAGATGGCCTAACTTCATTGCCGTTGATTTTTACAAGGTATGAATGATTTTTTAAAAAAATCAATAAATCTAAGTACTAGAAAGCTAGTAGTTAACTTAGGTAGATGCTCAGTTTATTCGTATATATATGTTTAATTCATTTTCCGTAATCAACCAATTCAGAGAAGTGATGGTGGCGGCGCTCCTAAAGCTGTAGATGTGGTAAATGGTCATTTAGTTTGCGGGTGTCCAAGCATAGCCAACTGCAGGGTGAGTACTAAATATCCCCAACGTTATTTATTTCCTGTTGTTAGATCAGCAAGACCAATCTGAACAGCAGTTTCAAATTACAATATTACCTATGTCTGCTTGTAAATTTGTAATGTATTCACATGTTGACACAGGCGAATGTGAGCTATGGAACATGCCCGCCTGAGGCTGCTATAGTCCCGGAAAGTGCACCAGAAATTGGTGCTAGCAGCTTTGGTTATCCAAATAGAGGACCAGTGTTGTATGGGACTGTTCTTGTGACCCTTACCTTCTTGTTGTCATTGTAGATTTTATAACCTGATCTATTTATTCTCTTCTATATACATAACATAATTGAAAACAAAAAGAAATTCTAGCCAACATGCAATTGTGGACTATCCAATTTGAAATTTGTAGTAGTGTTTAGTGGAACTCATGTGATCCTCCAAGATGTACGTGTAGAAAAACATGCACTATGTCTGTATAATTCTTCCAGCTTTTTCTTATGGTGGCTGTATGTATAGGACTATAGGAATTACTTTTGGACTGAATATTTTGGCATTGTGCACATGAATTGTCCATTTGTTTAAATTATTGAGCTGCTGTTTCTTGTTAACTATTTTATGATTGTCCTGGTGACCTGGTTGGGACAATTTGTTGGTGACCATGTGAGTGTTAGATGTGAAGAATCATGTTCATATCTTTGTCTACTCTGGCTGCCAGTCAATTATGGTGCATTATGAATTTATGATCTATAAATAAATATAATGGGTGTCACCACCTAGAGGCTAAGAGGTCATCGGAATATCATTACAATCAAAGACCATAATATTCAATAATGTAGTTAACAAAACCCATACTCGACGTAATTATTCTAACGATTATCCCTTTCATACAAAACGACCATAAGAATAAACAAAAATTCTTTCGTAATTGATTTAAGTTTTGGGTGATTAGCATTTGGGCTTTTACTAACTTAAAGTCCATCTCATTTTGTTCTCAAAAAAAAAAAAAAAAAAACCTTAAAGTCCATCTTGTTACAGTATTTGAATTGCTAAAAACCGATTGATCTTTAAAAATGTTTTCAAAATTCCTATTCGGAAGTGTATTCTGCTTCTTTGCATACTAACTACAGTAGACAGCAACCATTTGCATTGGAAGGAAAAGAAGTGATCGCTCCTTAAGTGGCTGCCTTCTCACCATAATTATGTAAAGCTTTGAGGGTCTGTTAGGCAAGATCATAGAGGTGTAGTTGGTTTCATGGACACACTATGATCCAAATGAAGCTGGGGTGATCCGATTCTGGCTTTCCTCTAAAAATCTTGGCTACTCAGATGTAGTCTAATTCCAGGTTTACTACATGGACACATGCACTATGATCCAAATGAAAGGATCGAGATTCTAAGTTGCTGATTGATACTTTAATAGTATCAATGGTTCTATTGCAATCCCCTAGAGAATCAGAATGCTGATCAAGGATATTGATCACCTTACATATTCTTTTGAGTCAATTCACTTCAAGCATAATTGGAGAGAAACAAACTTTATGGCTAATGCAATTACAAACACAGGACATTTAAGTTTAGTGATGGCATATTAATGCAACTCTCTTCCATTATCTGCTATTTAGGCTTTCAATTTTGTCAGTGAGCTGTGATTCGTTGGTAATTTATAACTCTAACATTGTAAATGTCATGGGTTCGATTCTCACTTACATATGTAAAGGTTGGATGAATTCAGGGTTTAAAAGAAAAAGAAAAAATTGATAGGTTTACATAGTACTAGAGGAAGTTCCTAGTAATTTATTTTCCTTTAATAAAAAAAGAAAAACTTAAAGTTGTTTTAGGGAATCAGAAATTGAGAGAAATTTGCTGTGTATTCTCATTGATAATAGGGGCCTCTTTATATAGAGGATTACAATGCATAGAGTTAGAATCATACAAAGAAAGATAATCTCTAGATTCTTCTAATTGAACCATATTACCACTAGGTCAAGTAACCTAGAGTTTGGATCAAACACAAATAGAGATATCCTTAAACACTCCCCCTTGTGTTGTCCAAACGCGGTGCTTCTCTCGTTGCCTCGTTAAAAACCATGCCGAGTAACAAAAACTCAGTGGGACAAAAATAGCCTCGGTCGAAGAGGAAAAAGAGCACAACACACCCTTCACGTTTCGAGGTGAACATGTAGAAATCTCCCCCTGATGTCTGCGCCTCCCCCTGATGACAACGATCATGGGAGTTCAGATAATTTCCACAAGCCAATTCTTGCCACATGTTTCTCGAACATGGATTTGGGCAATGACTTAGTAAACAAGTCTGCCTCACTGTCCTCAGATTGAATCTAGTTCACTTTGATCTCGAGGAGAGTCTGTTGTTGCTGATTATACTTGGTGTTGTCGCTTTTGATGTAGCCTAGCTTCATTTGTTCAAAATGAACAACATTATCCTAAATGCTTGTAGGCTCATCTTGTGGTAGACTTCAAACCACAATTGTTCGAACATGCGTGATTATGGATCCACTCCATAAACATTCACGAACCACTTCGTGAAGAGCAATAATCTCTGCATGGTTCGAAGATATAGCGACGGTCTGTTCTGTAGACCTCCAAGATATCATGGTCTTTTCCCATGATGAACACTTAACCAGTTTGGGGGCGACCTTTGTGTGGGTTAGAGAGGTACGCAGCATCAGTAAAACCTTCCAAAACACTTATATCGTTTTGGGATAGGGATAGAGAACGCAGGCCAGCGTTGGCGGAGTTCCTGGTGTGTGATGGGTCCGAATCCATCATCTCTTTGTAGGGATAGAATAAGCCCATATCAATCATACATCTCAAGTATCGAAAGATATCTTTTACACCAATTCCAATGGCGTCGCGTTGGCGCAGAGCTATATCTAGCTAACAAGTTCATTGTAAACGAGATGTCCGGTTTTGTGCATTTAGCTAAGTACAATAATGCGCCTATTGTACTCAAGTAAGACACTCCTTCCTCTAACACATCTTCATTATCATCCTTCGAATGAAGAGGATCCTTTTCAGGATCAAGACTACGAACGATCAAGGGGGTGCTTGAAGGTTTGACCTTGTCAAATGCCTAAGCATCTATCAACACGATGCTCAAGTTCCAAACCAAGCCATAATCGTGTTCTCCCAAAATCCTTCATCTCAAACTTGGATTTCAAGTATTCAGTTGTTTCCCTTAACTCTTTAAGGGCTTTTAATGAAGATCATGTCCAACATGAACCGCGATGGAATCCGAAACTTGTTATGGAAACGCGTGGGCATATCCCTTCCCAATCAAGTAGTCATTTTAGCGAGTGTTTCAACCTCTCTGTAAACGCGCTCCATGGTCTAGAGCCACTTGTCTTGGGTAAATGAAGTTCACCATGAACCTTCATGTATATTCCGTATCTAGATCCCTATAGAGGTACGTAGTGACCACATTTGTAAGCTGCATGTTCAGTTATTCGGAAACTACCAAACTGATAGGGTAGTGGAGTGCAATGACATCCAATACGAGAGAATCTGTCTCATCGTAGTCGATTTCTGGTGTTTTATGAGAAGCCTTGCGCCAGAAGGTGAGATTACATTCTCTTTTTCTCACTACGGTTTCTAACGAAGACCCATTAGTCAACAGGTTTTATGTTAGGAGGTGTTGGCATCTCTAGCTTGAAAACCTTCCTCTTTGTTAGAGAATCCATCTTAACCTGGATCGCATCTTTCCATTTAGGCCAAAAACTCTCTACGTTGGCATTCATTCATCAACGGAGCGTGGTTCGATATCATCTGACTGAACAAACTCATGCGCAACGAAATACGCAACTACATCATCAATTATGATGGAGTTTCTATCCTACGTCTCATGTACACTAGTGTAAGTTTCATAGAGCTCTATATTCTCAGGAATAGGTTCTGACGTTGAGGCGTCCCCCAACGATAACCATAACCCGGAAGATACTCATGAGACGGATTTTGAGTCTTGATGATCAAAGGATTGGAATGTGCCAAAGTATCCTTCGAACCCACGGGCCTCCCACACATCCTAGCTGGGGCCATGGCCTGTAACGCCAGAGTGCCACTCTCTTTGGCATTGGCACCATGCCTACCTCCGTGTAGGGTGGCGCTACGTCCTCTCGTAGGGACGTCCTTCCTTGCAGGCATGTTTGCAGCATATTTGTGTGATCTCGTCACTTTAATAGGGATCAAGATGAGACATAGTGGGGGCAGACCACGACAATTCCTGTCGTTCCTGTTGAACATCTATGTTCTTATCTCCCCCGAACGACGGGAAGACTGTCTCATCAAAGTGACAACCCGCAAATCTAGCTGTAATGAGATCGCCTTGCAAGGGCATTAAGTGGCGGACGATTGTTGGAGTCTCAAATCCAACGTAGTTTCCCATTCGTCTGTAAGGACCCATCATAGAGCGCTGTGGCGGCGCAATTGGCACATAAATGACTCACTCAAATATGCGTAAGTACGATACTTATACCCAGTCACTAGCTGTAATGTAGAGGTACATTGAGTGGCGGTGGGTCATAGACGAATTAGCATAGCTGCATGCGATATTGCATCACCCCAAGCCGATATAAGGAGATTGGTGCGCATTACCAATGTCCGGACTATCATCGTAGTAGTTTCCGCAAGACCATTTGGGTGTGTAAATAGGAATGTGATGTCCAACATCAAGCCCATTGCAATATCCATCGAAAGTCTTTCGATGTAAACTCTCTAGCATAGTCAAATCCAATTGACTGAATATGATGATCTGGGGAGTGAGCCTGTTGTCATATGATATGTGCTAGGAGTGTATCTTAAGCAGCATTTATAGGTGGACAATGGCACAACACGTGACCAGCGTGTTTGCGTGTCAACCAATATCATGAAATATTTAAGCGTCCGCAAGTTGGTTGAATCAATCCACAAAATCCCTACGGATTCTTTGTAAGAACAGAATGAGTATTGTCATATCCTTTGCATAGGACGGTTTCAGTCCTAATTTCCCTAAGGAACGGGCTTTGTAAAACGAGCGAGAGGCCTTAGAAGCAACTATTGAGTATTTTGGTTAGGCCTGAGCTTCTAAAACGCTATTTGAAGCAAGTTGGTGATTGCAGCATCACCTGGGGCGCCATCACCATGATGGACGCCATCCATGGCGTCATGGATAGGGACTGCGCCAGCCCTAGGTTGGTGGTGGACGGAGGCAGTGCCCTAGGTTGGTGGTGGACGGAGGCAGTGCCCTAGGCAGCTGCGTCGGTCACACTTAGTCCGGAAATCAACTTTTGATTCATGCTTCATTTCGCTCGAGAGAAAGGATGTCCATGTGAAGTCTTTGTAGACGGATCATCATATCATGACCAGGATGACCTATCCTGTCGTGACAGAGCCAATATGTGTCTAAATCCAAGAGATCTTCTCTCGTAACTTTATTGGATTAATAGCTCGAATAGTGACTTAGAGTCCACTAGAGAGGCACATAAACTTCTCTAAGATGCGTCTTTGTTCGCAATCATTAAAGGTATTGCAAAGGAACTCATTTCCATTCTCTACATGCAGTTTCACATGGAATTCGTTGGCTATTCATAGGGTACGATTTGCCCTAAGAACGTAGAGAGTTTCTGTGACAGCTGTAATCAAGGTGTCATTTGGCAAGTGGAACTTGGGGTATTCCATGTCCTTGATTTAATACTGATGGCCCAGCCATCGTAGTCACAAAGTCATAAGTTTAGAATCAAAATTGATTCATAATGAAAAGAACTCGAAATTTTATTCATAAGCCAACGGAGTACATCATTGTTTCTTTGATCAAAGAAAATCTAATCCAATAAACTAGTTAATGCAGAGTAATGGTAGTCGTCTAACTCCTTTCGGTATTTCCAATGCAAATGTGACCAGGTGAGTAGAGAGATGTCGGTGGAGCAAAGCTCGCTTAAGTACCACTTATTTCAAAACCTTCCTAGACATCACACTTACATTGAGTACGCCTACTTTGAAGAAAGACTAATATCATTGGCATCTACTACAAAAGTAATATGGCAATCGCCTACATCTCTTGGAAAATAAAAAGACTTAATCAAAATCGCCAGTTTCTGGGTCTTGATCCTTGTAGTCTTCCACCCTTAGATCGAGATCGCCATCTTGATCTTCTTGTTCCATGTAATTTGCTTCCCTTGCTTCACGATACGTCTTGTATGCGTTTGCAACATTCTGGGGTGCTGTACATGTTTTGGCCCAATGTTCAGTTGATCCACATCGAAAACAAACATCGTTATGGTCAGGCTCCCTTGATCGAGGCACCATTGGGGCGTGATTTGGACGACCTATGCTCTTGGTGGAGTTACTACCATGGTCGGAGGCTCCGCCTCTGTCTCTCTTCACACGTTGACCTCCACGGTTCCGTGCACGCCTCTCTTGGCGATTTCCTTCCTCTTTAGGGCTAACATATAGACCAGAATGTCCAGAATTGTCCCTACTCTTAGGGTTTCGCTCCTTGCGTCCTCTATTGGGGGCACAACTATAGTTAGATTCCGGAATAGGCTTAGTTCCCAGGGTCTACAAGAATATTGTCGTGCTTTTCAGCTACGTTCATGGCGCCAATGAGCTCCTGAAACCTTGTGATACGTCCTGCATTTACATCAATCCGATAATTCTTTGAAATCATCAGTGCAGAGACAGGGAAGGTAGTGAGAGTCTTCTCGATCAACATCGTATCAGTTATGGATTGGCCACAAACTCCATCAGAGACTTGATACGAAGAGCTTCCGAGTTATAATCAAGAACAGACTTGAAATCACAAAAGCGAAAGCTATGCCATCGCACTTCTAAATCAGGAAGCAGGGAGTCACGAACGTTGCCAAATCACTGCTCAAGTTCTACCCATAGCTTTCTTGGGTCTTCCTCATTGAGGTATTCATTTTGGAGCGCGTCATTCATGTGCCTTGTCATGAGAATTATGGCTTTAGCTTGTTTTGCTTCAAAAGCAGTAGCTTGCTCAATGGAGAGCACATTCTGACTAGGCTCTTGGATGGCTTCCAGAAGTTCATCAGCCTTAAGATGTTGGCGCACATCTCGGACCCACCTATGGTATCCTGCGCCAGTTGTCTCTAGTGGAACAAAGTTCAACTTGTTCAGGTAACTCATCCTGAAAAACAACACAAGATTAGGGTTAGTTTCGGAGCAAAAAAGGCTACCACAAAAAACTATTAAATTTCTGAGCATAGTCGCTTCCAAGAAATTAGGAATTTTCTGAGCGTAGTCGCTTCCAAGAAAATCCGATTCCAAGAGGGATTTTGGATTAGATCGAAACAACGATGTATGTGGTCGATCGTTTTCTTCTCAACAAACTCTAAGTTTGGAGGACTCTATAAGCTCCAAGCTTGGAGTGAGCACGAACCCCCACAGTTCGGCTTTTGGTCTCCCCTATGTAGAGAAAGGGGGGTAGAAGAAGGGATGTTGGAAGTCCCCGAAAAAGAAGAGAAATTGAATTTTAAAACTCTAAAAAACAGGAACGATTAATAAAAAATACCTCGAAATAGGTCGCCGGAAAATTTGACCGGAAAAATTGGTTTGAAAAAATCGCCCGAAAAGTGGCCAGAAGTTGTTGACCGGACTTGACCTTTGATTGTTGACCGTTGACCGTTGACCTGCTGACGTGTCAGTGGGTCCATGTTTGCTAACGTGGCAGTGGGTCCCTGTTTGCTGACGTGGCAGTGGGTCAGGGTGCTGACGTGGCGGTGGGGTCTGCCTCTGGGCTTCTTTTGCTCTCTACCTTTTTTTTTTCTTCTTCTTTTCTGCCGGTTCAAGATGCAGCAGCTCAGGTGGCCGGTTTACGCCTTTTTAGGCCAGTTTTTGTACTTTTTCTTCCA
The DNA here is from genome assembly GCA_024704745.1 of Rosa lucieae. Taxonomy (NCBI): domain Eukaryota; kingdom Viridiplantae; phylum Streptophyta; class Magnoliopsida; order Rosales; family Rosaceae; genus Rosa; species Rosa lucieae. The sequence goes on from JANPXK010000533.1 coordinate 12,269, forward strand.
GTTCCTGAAACTTCAGATCAATGGGCTTCTGCTATCAAAATTTGGTGGAAATTGGAGGTCCGGAAGATGGTGAACCGGTGGAATATTTGCTGCGAGTTGTATGGAGCTTCCGGTGGCCGATTCGGTAAGTTTCAGACCTGTTCTTGGGGTGGGGCTGCCAGTTCTGAACTCCTAGGATCGAGTTCTTCAATGTGTGAGGTGGAGGCAGAAAAGGGTTCAAGGTTTTGTATTCGGATTCAAGGTTTTTAGCTTCTTGAATCAGGATTTGGCTATTTGTTTCAGGGCTAGGGCTTCGTGCTGATAACATGTTTTAGGGAATCAGAAATTGAGAGAAATTCGTTGTGTATTCTCATTGATAATAGGGGCCTCTTTATATAGAGGATTACAATGCATAGAGTTAGAATCATATAAGGAAAGATAATCTCTAGATTCTTCTAATTGAACCCTATTACCACTAGGTCAAGTAACCTAGAGTTTGGATCAAACACAAATAGAGATATCTTTAAACAAAAGTCAGTTTTGTTAAACCGAAAAAGGTGAGATATATTATAGCAAGGGTTTAGTTATCATATAACCTAGCATTCTGCTAGGGTTGAGAGTGGCTGCTCTCTGGGCAGCTGCTAACATCTAGCATCTGCCTCTATAGCTATGAAGGTTCATGGCAGCCTGTTGCGTGAGGTCGAGAATAGTAAAAAAATCTTGTCTTTTGACCTTATAAAGTGAGGTTGTTTGCATGAAAAAAGGCATCTAATGAAGCTAGGGTGATGAAAAGGCTATTCAAATATGGTGGTGGAAAGGTGTAGCAAAGATGCGGCGGTGATGTGGAGCTTGCACATGTCAAGACCAATTTTGATGCTTGGAGCGGTTACGGGCAACCACCAGCACTCTTGGGTGCTTGGAGAGGTTGTGCGAGGTCCTAGTCAGGTTATGTCAGATTGAGGTTGCACCTGGGCAACTAGAATGGTGGTAGGGTTGAAGTATGGATACAGGGTCGGATCTTGTTGGGTAACATAAAATTTCGGGAGAGAGATTTCCAACACATAATCTCCCACCTTCAATCTTCGAAAAGCCTTAGACGCATCCATCTTCTAAATGATCATGAGGAGAAGGGAGTTGCAGAAAAACACTTTGATGACCTTGTAATTGATACATATTACTGTTGTTATCCATGATTCCTCCCCCAATTCCTCCATAAGCTTAAGAATTTATAGTCCTCACTTCATGTTTCTTGGCCATTATTCCATGTTGTAGTGGAAGGAGTGATGTTTGCATGTTCTCCACTACCGATCATGTTCTACTTTCTTTCGTTTTATCTAGTTGTTAGTTTCTTTAGGGCTTCACCATCGAGCATGGTTTAATGGATGGGGGGGTCAAAGCCAAAATTTTACACTCCCATATATTTAGGCATGTTTTCTGGTCCAGGGCGGTGGCTGCAGTGGTATCCATAGTATGCGTGAGGGTGGATATGGGGGTTGGATCCAAATTGAGTCTAGTTTCGGACTTGGTACTTCATTTGGGCGCACGAGGACGTATCTTGACTTTCAAAGTTAATTATCTATTAGTAGCTCAGAGAAAATGACAAATATATGCTGCGATTAGAGTTTGAGTTTCTTTGGCTCATTGTGTTTATAATTGTTGGTGAGGAGTTCTTCTTCTCATATGGAGAAGTTGAGATTTACAGTCATTCCCATTGTTGCACTCTTTTAGGCTAATAAATAAATTTATGGGTGATTCTATTTGGATTTCGAAATTTAATAGATGGACCCCATCTTTTTTGAATTGTTATTAGACTTTGTCAACTCATATGAAAAGACAAATGGTGGTTCTAGTTGTACCTCTAAATTTACTATTTGGACATCTCATACTTGGAAAATGATTAAGACACAAAATTTCTGTACCAAATTTTTATCCTAAATGATGTGGCATTAGTCACGTCATTTCCAACATGGATTGCAAATGCCACGTCATTTCCAAATTGTACTACTTGAATTTCTACATTTACTTATAAGTTCATTGAATTTCCCTGAGGGTAAGAACAAGATAAAAAATTTGAAAAGCTCAAAACCAGAAGATTTCTCAAATATTCATCAAATTCAAAACCGTTAATTTTGAAGTTTAAATTGTACAATTTGGGTTTATATTGATATGAGAGCATGTATGATGAATGTTGTAGAAGATCAATCAACCATGGAAAAAAGATTTCATTATGATTCGACAAACATAACCAGAAGCCATAAAGTTGCATAGCAAATCATTGTTACAAAAGATAAAAAATTTATCAACTGCGTGTGTTGGCTAGATTGGAGACTTGGAGTTCAAATATGCTTAATTGAGTTGGTATTGATAACCAAAGATCCACCTCAGATTTTCATGAAGCTTCATATTTGTAGATAATCTTATGGTGGCAATTTCAATTTTGTTTGGCATAGGCATCTTACGCGGGAAGCAGACTGAGAAGAGTTTATGGGATTAGTAATTAGGGTTTCAAAATTTGAAAAGAATTCATTAAATTTTGCTAAGCTAATAAGAAAATCCATGTTACTAGTACTTGTAAAAAGAAGTGTTGATGTGGCTAATACCACATAATTTGGTATTCTCTTTTGGTAAAATATTTTGGGATATGTAGCACTACTCATACTTAATACAGTTCTAATTTATTTTTTAGAATACTTGAAAGTCTAAGTAAACCTCCTTTTTTTACCAAAATATCCTTGAACATGAGAATCAACAATTTGTTACTCTACATTTTATCTGTATCTTCAACCATGAGAAGAAGAATGAATCAAAATCACATGATATTGCTCTCTTATGAGTAGGTATCTCCTCCACCAAAATTAATCAGAGGTTGGTTCTCAATATTGATGCTGCTAGAATCTCTTTAAATTTGCTAAAAGAAGGATTTCAAGGGTTTTGGGTTGGAAGTAATAACTATTTTATAATATTCAATTAATTTAGTTTAAGGAATTCCAAATCAGATTGTTTTGAATTTAATTTTGTATTCAATCATAATTATTATTTTTACTTAATTGTTTTAGGTAAATTATAAAAGGAAATATATAGGCAATATAAGGAAATTCCGGAAAAAAAAATTTATTGAATGTTAATATTTGGGGAGGTACGTCGCTGCTATGTCAAAGCAAATGGAGTAGCCAGTAGTGCACTCTTTGCTAGCTGGTGCATGTTAGAATACTAGTGTTTGGTAGAGACTCCTGATATTATTTTTGAATGTTCTCTAAATGTTTATTGTAATAAGGGGTTTAGGCTAAATGTCCTCCCCCCCCCACACACACACCCCCCCCCCGGCGGTATCCGACAGTTTCATTAATCAAGACTTAAGGGTAGCTGCACCAACCCTTTATTCAAAAAAAAAAAATTTTCCTTCCATTTTTATCTCTTTATTCTTATTTGTCTTTTCATTTGACTTGACAAAATCTATTAATAATTGAAAAAAATTGGAGATCCAACTAGAATCACCCAGAGACAAATAAGAATAGAGAGAGAAAAAGAACAAAAAAATGTAAGCAGATTTTGTAAACTCATTCTTAATAATGAGTTTGGAATTGCCTCCCAATAATTTAAACAAAATTATTTTCTTATAGGAAGATACTTGGCTGACCAGTTATGGGTAGCCAAGACTACCCAACTCCAATAAGAATATGACATGTGTCCAATTTCATTTTTTCTTCCTTTACCAAAACGCTGCCCGTCTCTCTCTTTACTCAAATTCATTTAAGTTCTAGCTCTTGTGGGTACCACCATTCTGCTAAAAAACATGAAATTGGACACATGTCATGTCCTTATTGAAGTTGGGTAGTCTTGGCTACCCCATGGCTGATCAGCCAAGTATCTTCTTCTCTTATAATGACCCACCAATTTAATACAAAAGTGAATTTAAGAATGAGATTAAGTTCATCACCAACATAAAATATTCTTAAATCAATTGCCATTTATAATTTTGTATGGTAATTAACAGCAAAATCAAACGACTACCTTCAATTTTGGAATTTTCTATAAATTGAGTATGTTTCTTTTTATTGAGTCTCTTCTTTTCTAATCTTACCAAATTGTTCTGTCATAGCTATTGTAGATTGACCAACTTGTACACAATAGAATAGATTACCTATGTTCTCTTAACTATGGTACCACCTTTGCAATTGACAAAGAAGGTGAAGAGTTATTGCTCTAATCGGAATTTTTCATGGTTGAATTGATAGTGATAAAAAAAAAATTGTTTTAAAAAAAGGTAAGAATGAAGAGAAAAATAAGAACAACAAATTGTTGAAGGTACAAATTTAATTGTTTAAGGAAGTTTTGGTAAAATTAAGGATGTGTACTTAGCTTTTTAAATATTCAAAAAAGTAAATTAGGTTTTTTTTTTTTTTTTTTTTGAAAAGAGGCAAGTGCGACTGCCCTCAAGGCTTGATTAATGAAACTGTAGAATACAACGGGGGAACATAGAGATTGAACCTCATACTACAATAAACATCAAGAGAACATCCTGAAATAATACCAAGAGTCTCCACAAAATTTAGGCATTCTAACATGCACCAATTAGCAAAGAGTGCTCGACTGGCTACTCTATTTGCTTTAACAAAGCAGTGACATAACGGAAAAATAGCTTTATCATGAAGAAGCATCATTGCAAATAACACAGCTTTCATACTATGTTTCTACGCGAAAATAAATCCGGCGACACTACATTTCATCCTGCCACTAGGAGGTTGTGTTTATTTGATCAAGTAAATGGTCACCACCTAGCTAGGTCATATAAGGCACACTGAGTGTCCAATCTAGAACAAAGTCCACGTCACCTTACCAAATAGTGGTAGGGGCTTATTACCAGCATAAAATCATGTTTAACTAAAATTAAAATGCCATACATCAAAACAGAGAAATAAAATGGAACCAAGGCCGAAGCCCCAGCCCAAATACCATCAAGTCTAAGTTGAAGACAGCAGAGGCTATGACACCACCATGTCGTATACAAAGCTATAGCTGGCCCACAACCGGTAGCATCTTTGCCATCACCTGCTATGTGCCGAGCAATCGCAAACCATACCCGCCATCATTCACTAAAAGCCAGCAAGGAGCACCATTCCTCCAATCCACATTAGTCCCTGGATAGGATCCTAAAACCCCAAACCAGATCAGAGCTTTCTGATCAATTCTGAGAACCACAAATCTTGACATCGTCACACATCAACTAACTCGATCCGTCTGCAAGGAAAGGAATCCAAGATCCCATTGATGACAGACGCACTGCCCTACCCACCATCATTTAGCCCGTCTCCGTAATTCCTTACAAAATCCTCTGATCTCAGACGAGACCCCAGCGCTGTCAACCTCACCTCCTCCCCTCTAATTAGTCTGTTTCGGGAGATCCCAACGTTGTTCATAATGGACCCATCACACTAAACATGAAAAGGACCCATCCGCCCACATCTGCCGCTCGTCTATGAGGCCAAAATCGCCCCGCCGACTAGGAGGGCTGCTAGACGAGAACAGATTTACGACTTAGAGGATTTGGTATACATACATGCAACGCGTTCTATTCTAATAATAATAATATATATATATATATATATATATATAATTTAAAAAAAAAATGAAAAAATGCATATGCCTCTAAATTGGAGGTTTAATAAGTATGAGATATGTAAATATTAAATTTGAAGGACCAACCATAGCCACCCTAAATTTTTCTCAATTCTAAAAAAAGAAAAGATATTGTGGGGCTTAATTCTCTTCCGAGGAGCAATATATGAATAGGCCTAAGCCTTAATCTCAATACATCGATCAAAATTTGGAGAGCTTTCCAGAACAAGTCCAAAGGATATGCAAGAGTTCAAGCGTGACCGTGGACCGTGGCCAATTGGAAAACCCTCCCCATCCTCCAGTGGCCAAGTCATGGCTGGTATTTAATTTGTGATCAAGGACCATCACAAAAAAAAAAAAAAAAAAAAAAATTATGTCTCTCGGACAAAAGGATTTACAGGTTTGACAATATAATACCAAAAGAAGAAGACTATGGAGTTGTAGGATCATCCAATGATTGGGTGCTTACTCAATGTCTCCATCCTGATCCTTAAGTTGCAACATAAAAGCTAAATACCCTAGTGAATCCACTCTTGAATGCTGATCCAGTATTCACGTTCAGCCATTAAAAAACTCATCCTTGTTGAGAGACCCAAGACAAGTAGTGAAGACACCATAGGTGATTCTTCGGTTATCACTCTTTTAATTAGTTTTACTTACGACACAGGGAGAGTCTATGATATCTCTGTGTGGTAAGCCTAGGCCAAGTTATTTGTGGGATGGATGGTCACTCGGAGTCACAGGTCGTTCGACAATATGGTATTTCACAAGAAAATTATATGCCTTGTACATTGATGAGTGAGACAATAGAGAATTTAGAAGTGATGTGTTTTAATTATCATCAACATTGGTAAGTTCAGAGGCGGAGCCATGTCAGAGTCGGTCCTGAGTCTTTCAAGGCCCCGGACGAGAGTTATTCTTAAGCCTCGTATTTGTAAATTGATAAACTTGAATATAAGTCATTGTTTCTAAATTTGTCAAGCGTGCAACAAAGTCTATATAAATTTTAATTTCATAATTTTTTGAAGATCAACACAACTACACAAATCAAATGAAATTTCTTTCTTAACTGAAATGAAATTAAAAATTAAAAAACAAATTATCTTTCAATGAACATGTCAAACTCTATTGCAAAATTCCAACAACCAAAAAAACCCTTCTGCAAAACTCAACAAAATCATAAACAAAATGTGCATTAGTATTAAGGGTTAACCAAATTCATTAAAAAAAAAAGCATAATCTCTTTCTCATTCTCTATTGTAGTCTAAAAAAGTAGAAGACATGCCTCTTTTTATTATTTAGAAAACCCTAATTTCGGGAGATGCAACAAAAAAGAAAAGGGGAATTTGATTTTACACCCAAATTCACACACCCCTTTTAGAATAAACCCATCCATAAGAGTATTTTAATATACACCCAAACCAATTAATTAGGTTTATTCAAAATAAAAAAACCTATTAAATAGGGTAAATATTAAAACTCAATGTTGTTAAGAATTACTAAAGCTGCCACTATCAAATTTCCCATTCACCTATTAAATAGGATTAATAGTCAAAATCATCTAGCAAATATTATGGAGTTTGATTGACATTATTGTTGGTATTACCTTCACGTTAGGTTTTTCTCAGTACTTAATTTTAGGTGTTTACATTAATCTCATTATTATCATATAATGATAAATTTTTGGTATGTTTCTTCCTATATATAGAAGCTGGTGAATTCAGTCGTCATTTTTTCTTTGAGTGGAGATCTTTCACAAAGTTGCATATGATTTCAAAGGATGATTTCAAACGACCTATTCATGAGGTTTATTTTCCTATGGGTTAGAGACTTTCTTTCAAATAGGTACATATATCCTATTCGTAATTCAAATTACCTATTTATCAAATTTATTTAGTATAACATCTTTGTTAATCTCTTGATTTTGTGTAAAGCTTGAATTGAATGGATTTTTAGTAATTAGAAATTTCAATTAATGAATCCGGTACAAAACTTAGTTTCAGTCATTCAAAATAGAATCGTTGTTTCTAATTACCTGATACTTAGATTGCTTTAATATGTAATACCTATGATTTAGGTGTTTGTTTTTGTAGTTTTAAATTATTTGTGTGACTCTATATCATAGGTTGTTTATTCCATAACCTATAGTATTGACATTTAATATACCTATAATTTAGATAATATATTTTGGATATATGTATTTAAATCCTAATAGAGTTTTACCTTTGAACACTACTAGGATAAAGTTCATAGACATCAGTCCACAACTGATGTTAAAAAAAAAAATCCGATGTCTTAGTGGGTGATGTTAAAGATCGCCAAAACTAAGACATCGGTTCATAACTGATGTCTAGTTTGCAACGAGACATCGGTTTAAGGTTCAGAACCGATGTAAAAACGTTAATGTGATCACCATTTTGGTGTGTTTAGCTATTGTCAAACCTTCATATTTTGGCATTAGACGCTTAATGAAATATAGGTCTAACAACACAATTATCCATTTTAACATCGTTATTGATTTAGAAATGATGTCTAATAATATTTTACACATCGGTTCTCATTAATTTTTGCTTATAGTTCATAAACTTTTCTTGTGTTTGGTACATAATATTCCCCTAGACATTCAATCTACATTCTGTAGTCTAGTTAAAACTGATATAATTAGTCATTTTAACATCGGTTCCTGAAGAAGAACGATGTCCAATGCTATGTTAGACATCGGTTCCTTGGTCTATATCGATGTCCATATTTATGTTAGACATCGGTTTTTGTTTATATATCGATGTCCATATTTATGTTAGACATCGGTTTTTGTTTAACAACTGATGTACATTCTCTTTCTTGACATCAGTTTTTACTTAGTAACTGATGTATTTTCTCTTTGTTGACATTAGTTTTTGTTTCCAAATTGATGTATTTTCTCTTTTATGACATCGGTTTTTATTTTCAAACTGATGTAATTTCTGTTTTTTGACATCAGTTCTTCATCAGTAACTAATGTTTTTTTCTTTTCTTGACATCAGTCTGTGAATTCAAACTGCTGTTATATCCCTTTCGTACTGTATTTGGTACTAGAAAGCTGATCCACAAATAACATGAAATTCAAATATTAGGGAATTGCATTAATTTCTATCCAAAATTAGAGCTTGAGGTAGCTTCAAAAGTTTTGCACAATAAACCCTAACCTACTTTAAGGCTAGTCTAGAAGATATCACTACTGGAATAACTACATGCAGTATAATTTGTTCACAATTCATCCTGATATCACTACATCTACTACAAAATGGTCAGAAAAATCTAGTCTTACTCAAAATCATATTGCTTGTCAAGATCTATAGCAAAGTCTGCAAGTAGTCAGCCGCTTCAATGCGCACCTCATCAAGTTGCTCTTGGGTATATGAGTTACGACTCTTTGCCGCCCACTAAAAATGTATAGCACAACATAAGTCATAATCATTTTGTTATTTAAATCAAACTGCTTGTCAAACTATAATATATGAATTTGATAATCAACCACATATATCATTCATCACTTACCGGAAGTAATTTCACTTTGGGCACTTTGTTAACCCTACCCGTTTCAGCATTGAAAGCTTTAACTGCGTTGCACACCACCAAACTATGTCATTATCCAGCATATTGTTACTTGGTTAGAGAAAAATACAAATAGAAAATCAGAATAGTGCTTACTTTATCACTGAGTTCTCCCATGATTAGTAATATATGGACTGGTTTAGGCAAAGGGTCTAACACGTAGATTTCATCTTCCCAAATAATTGTCAATATCCAATGTTCCCTACATGATTAATGTAGCCCAGATGATGCAATCAACCAAGAAAAATATATATATATATACAACTGAGCACCAAAAGGCATCACTACCACAATTTTCAACTCCATTAGTATACAAAATTTATAGCAATAAATATAAGGAACTGAAAACCAGCGAGTAGAACTAAACAAATCATGTAGTTATAGGTTAGGAATATCAGATGTTTTCAAGGCATTGATAACTTCATATAGTTCATTAATGTAAAGTACACAAGAAAAAAATTGAAAAAAAAGCACTCATGAACTGCAGCTTTCTTTTGGATCTACAGCAGTTAGTAACGCATAGTGGTGGCTGACAAAGAAGAGGCAAACACTAAGGGCAGCAAGTAAGCTAATGATGATAATTACTACTCCGTCCATTAGAACAGGGGCACATTAGTATGAGGTGTGAGATTGTCACGCCCCTGATTTTACACACATAAAAAAATCGATATATATAACCCCATAATTATATATGCGTGAACGTCCAGTCATCAATACGAGATACCTGAAATCTTTTTCCCTTAACTTACACACATATTGATGCCCTGAACCCTCAAAGTTAATGATAGGAGCATAAAATGCGATAAATATAATGTGAAACCTTCTTTTCCTTTAAAAGTCAGTTTTAACTTCGTTTTCTTTTTAGGTAGTTCGTGGAGTGATTCAAGAGAAATAGGAGCTGAAAGGGAGCAATGGAGCCATATATCATGAATTACTGATGCAGAGCACCAAGTTTGATCAACCATTTGGCCAGAAATTACAAGGGAAATCCACGGAAATCGTTGTGTAAAACAGTTGCTGCAAAGCAGAAAACTGCAGTTTCAGAATCAGCTTTCTGGGAACGATTTTCAGGAGCAATTCTTGCATCATTCCATCTGCACCTATGAATAAAGGGCCAGCGATCCTTGAAGACATAATGTTATACTTCAACAAGAGCCAAAGAAGTGGTCAAAAGTGTCAACGACCCAGTAGGAAATCAAAGTCGAAGTATCTTCCCGATAAGGCAGAAACTGTCAGCTTTTCACGAAGCTTTTTGGGAGATCTTTTCCGGCGATTTTCTTGGCGTTTTTCCATAAGGTTATTGATCATTCTATATTATATGATGTCATAGAGCACGTGGGAGTCAAGAACCATCTAGAAACTTGTCAAGACAAAGTCGTTCCTTGTCCAAGAAGGAAGCTTCAGAGTCAGAAATTGAATCCTAGTCAAAACAGGACGGTTTTGCAGAATTCTTCTTTGGACGGATTTCCCGGGCATTTTTGGAAGGTTATTGCTGCTGCAAATATGAAGGAGAGTCCTAGAATGATTCCTCAAGATTTTGGGAAGATTATTAAGGCTTGAAATTCATTTAATTATGCACCAAGTATAGTAATCCTCAAGCAACTAGGGGAGGCTTTCAAAGCAGAATTGGGAAAGGAAACTTGGGCTGTGTATTTTATATATATAGAGGCTCTGAACACGTTGAAAAGGACCATCCTTCAGCGCCATCTTCTGCTCCCAAACCCTAGTACACAAAGTCTTAAAATTCCCAACTCTTCAAGAGCAAAAACCGTGCAATCCATCTTCCATCCTCCATCAAGCTTTGCCGTGCCCCATCTTGAAGGATTGCCTGCATCTAAGGCTGCCTAAAAGTGAATTCGTGGCTCTCATACTCTGCTCTTTACGGTTTTTATCCTCTTGTAATCGAATACTCAGGTTTTTAATTGTTGAACTTAAGATGATGTGTGGCTAGTTATTTTTGTTAGGGGCGAGGTTTGAAGCCCCAATTATATAGAACATATGTTTGTTTAAATCTAGTTTCTTGATATTTGGTGTGAATTGGTTGTTTATTTCTGATTGATTGAAAACTTTTGCATGTGTATGTTTTATGGTCGCGAACATAGGATTTATGCATGTAATTGGAGCTAGGTTTAGAAAATAATTCACCTTATCGTCTTGTTTTCTAATCCACAAGTATGCAAGGCTTTGAACAAAAGTTGATGTTTTAAACAACTAGAAGAGCATGCTAGGTAGGCGTTCCACACTAGACTGCAACTCTATAATCAATCGTTTCCATGAGATCTTAATGCTTCAAATATGTTGACACTATATGTGTTGTTGATAGGATAGCGTTCTATACCTTGATTGCATGTTTGATAGGCTTAGCTATTGTGCGTTCACGTAGACTAAGTAATTAGGGAAACATTAATAAGGGACATGATCTGCTCCGACTTGTTTCTTGGTTGATTTCTGTTCACACCTTAGTAATTGAAACTAGGTTAACTTAACAATATTGTTCGAAAGTAATTGGTGGTGAATTTCCAAGTCTCTAACATGTTCTCCATCTTGTTTTTCTCAAAACCAAAAATTAAAATTGTTTTCTTTTTGTTTTCTCTTTTATTTTCGTAGGAACACAAAAACCCCAAACCTGTTTCAACTTAGGATTGCAACACACCCTTCTATCCCCATCTTGTCCTGCCATCTTTTTCCCTCTTTGACGTTTTTCTTTTTCTTAGTTTTGTTATTTGTTTTGTGCTTTAGTTAGTTTAGTTTTGTTTTATTTTGTGCGAATTATAAAGTTACCCTCAATCCCCGGCTTGAACGATCCCTGCTTACTCTATATTGCTAACGACTACACCTTGCAGGGTTAAGTTGAGCGCTTGTTTTTAGCGTATCAGTTAATATACACTCGCTCCAAAGAGTTATATATTACACAAGCTTACGAATTAAACTGTCAACAACAAGATAAAACGTACATACTCCTCAGAGCTCACTACAACGGAAGTCCAAATAACGGTAAAGTCACAAAATTGGCTTCCTACCGTAAAGCTGCAAAGGCGCTACCTCAGCTTCAACGCGATTATCCTAACCTGCAAGATTAACCCCTACACCGTTGGAATGGTGCACCGGGTTGCCACACAACAAACCCGGTAAGCTTTTGCAAGCCCGTATGAGTAACTCAAACCACACACAACTCACTCCAAAGATAAGGAAAACAACTCACGCTTTGATTCCTTAAAAACACGAAATAAAGGAGAATAAGGAACTGAAAACCAGCGAGTAGAACTAAACAAATCATGTAGTTATAGGTTAGGAATATCAGATGTTTTCAAGGCATTGATAACTTCATATAGTTCATTAATGTAAAGTACACAAGAAAAAAATTGAAAAAAAGCACTCATGAACTGCAGCTTTCTTTTGGATCTACAGCAGTTAGTAACGCATAGTGGTGGCTGACAAAGAAGAGGCAAACACTAAGGGCAGCAAGTAAGCTAATGATGATAATTACTACTCCGTCCATTAGAACAGGGGCACATTAGTATGAGGTGTGAGACTGTCACGCCCCTGATTTTACACACATAAAAAAATCGATATATATAACCCCATAATTATATATGCGTGAACGTCCAGTCATCAATACGAGATACCTGAAATCTTTTTCCCTTAACTTACACACATATTGATGCCCTGAACCCTCAAAGTTAATATACACTCGCTCCAAAGAGTTATATATTACACAAGCTTACGAATTAAATTGTCAACAACAAGATAAAACGTACATACTCCTCAGAGCTCACTACAACGGAAGTCCAAATAACGGTAAAGTCACAAAATTGGCTTCCTACCGTAAAGCTGCAAAGGCACTACCTCAGCTTCAACGCGATTATCCTAACCTGCAGGATTAACCCCTACACCGTTGGAATGGTGCACCGGGTTGCCACACAACAAACCCGGTAAGCTTTTGCAAGCCCGTATGAGTAACTCAAACCACACACAACTCACTCCAAAGATAAGGAAAACAACTCACGCTTTGATTCCTTAAAAACACGAAATAAAGGAGAATAACTCACACTTTAATTTCCTTAAAAACACGAAACATAGAAAACAACTCACACCTTGAATTCTATCAGTTGTACCATAAGCGTACCAAAAAGCAACTCACACCTTGATTTCTATCAATAAAACATAGAAAACAACTCACACCTTGAATTCTATCAGTTGCACCATAAACGTACCATAGAAAGCAACTCACACCTTGATTTCTATCAAATCGTTAATAAGGAAAACAACTTGCACCTTGTCCCCTTAAAAACCATTAATAAGGAAGCAACTCACACCTTGTTCCCTAAAAATACGTAATGTCATGAGTTGTCAATAACCAATTCCCGTTACCCCATGAATTACCTATATGGTAGACAGATTAGAGCTCTAACTGAAAAACGTAACCACTCGTCCGGCCAAAGACGTGGGCACCTGATATTCTGCCCAAGGTCTCAGACCTTCGATCCTCGGGCCGCAATGTCCCTTGGAGCAAAACATTAAAGGAGTCGCACTGGACCCAAAATGACACAAATCGCAACGCTTTGAAAACAATCGAAATCATCATTTCCATAATCATTGTTTTCCGAAAAAGCCATAACACAAAACAATAAAAAGCATCAATTCATGCCTATTGTTTTCATACCAAATCTCAACGCTTTTCAAAACAAATCGAAATCAATCATTTCCACAAATCATTTGTTTTCCAAAAGCCACACCCCAAAACAATAAAAAGCATCATTTCATGCATATTGTTTTCATAAATCCACAAACCACCAAAACATATATATTTCACGTAACCATATATCTATATGTAGTTATCCGCGCAGAAATGCCTACTAATACATGAATACGTATGTATATATATACATCCCATAATATATACACACACACACATGGTCATCTACTCAGAAGTGCCACTAATACCATCTATAGTTTGCAGTTAATAAATAACTCTCAAAACAATAAGGGTATTTCCCGTTCGTGAAATGAACTTTGTGAGATTACTCACCTCGAAACTCCCGCTGCGTCTTCTATACAGAACCGAACCAAAACTATCACCAACAACTCGTCCAAATACTTCGTCAAGTACCTAATCACAATCGGTTTCCACTTAGTAGTAATTCACAAACGATTTAAGTTCGAAACCCCTGTTTTGAACTAAAATCCCCAAAGTGGCGCCAATCGAGGCAAAACCACATCCGAGACCTCCCAAAGTCTCCGGAATACGTCCACGATCGATGTGACCAAACCACAAGTCGATCGGACGCTCAAATCCTCACGGATAGAATAAATTGATCGGTATGAAACTGCAAAAATCATAACAATTCCAAACGAACTCCAAAACTTGCATATTATATATCGAAACGCTCGTATCGACGAGTAGAAGACATATAATACCACAAACTGTCCCTTACATGGCCGGAACACTGCCGGAACGCAGCCACAGGCGGTGGCGCACCGCCGCCGGCCAAAACTCAATATTTCACAAAACTTCCAACATCAAAAAGCTTCATCTAAGCATGCTTGTGAACTTTCATAACTAGATCGAAGTCAGAAAACAAGTTTAAGGGATCGAAAACTACCTCACAAGCCGTGAACAGTAATCCAATCCGAGTTGATCGAAGTTTCACGTGAATCGATCCAAACAAACACCAAGGATCGATTGGCGAGGCTATTCTGAACTCAAATTGAAGCCATGAAGTCGCCGGAGTTGTGTTTTCCGGCCGGGTCCGAAAACACCAACCTGCACCGACTTCTACCGCCGCTACCACCGAGAATCGGCACTAGAGAACACCACAGAGACGACCGGACCAAGGAGGCGAACCTGTTTGGAAAGTTTGGTAGCCGGAGACAGCCGTAGTACGCCGGAAAAGTCGGGTCGGGTCAGACAGAAATCTTCGATACCGAAGGTATCGACCGAGAGAGAAGAGAGAGAGAGGAAGGTTTCCGGAAAAGGAAAATGAAATAATGAAAATAATTCCTGATTTTCCCTTTATATACTAAAACGGAAACTTCTTCCAATTGTCATAACTTCCTCATACGAACTCCAATTCTCGCGTTCCACATGTCCACGAACTCGTATCGACGCGCTCTACAACTTTCGTCAAGGAAGTTTTTGGAGAATCCCAACGCATCAAAAGTCAACCTTGAACCCCCCCTAAAGTCATACTTTTCAATAATTAATTCGTCCGAAACACTTCCGCTCCGTCCACAAGCCACGAAACCGTCCAACAACCATAAATTAGATTCCGGAAATTCCTCGGAAAATAATTACGAATTTCCGGGGCATCACAGAGACACCTCTCATATTCAGGCAAATTTGAAATAAACCTTATAGATTGATTGATTGATTAATTTAGTATTGATCAATTACTGAAAACACCCAAGGACACTGGTAGAATTAACACATAAACATTAATTTAAGGAACTTTAGTTTAAAAAATGTCCAACCTCAAACATGAGATTGTATTTGCCATTCCTGTTCCTCATCCGTAGATACGATTGACATGCTTCAGGATCTTCACCTGGTGGTAAAAGATATATGTCATAAGCTTCTTCTGTAGTTTCTTTGTGCTCTTCAAAAACAACAGCCCCGATTTGATCCACTGTCACTCCCCTATTTGACTGCAATAAGGAAAAATGAACAGAGAAATAGCTTGCATAAATAGGTGTTACCTGAAGCATACAAACTGAGCGGAAAGAAAGACCTAAACAAAAAAAATTTACGGCAAACCTTTAATATATAAGTTGGATTTTGAAAACCAGTGAAGGGATTAAATTTATTGGTAATTTTAATATGTGCTGTCTGGAGATCTGGCTCAATAAAGGCCTTGTACATAGGATACACCTGTATCAAAAATATAGATGTCAAGCACCAGAAATCCTTTGTATGCCAATCATTACATGTTACAGAAAAGGAACAAAAAGAAATTCTAGCACAGGATAGAGGGGTAACCATTTCAGAGATTTGATGAATAATTTCTTCAGGCTCTTGGCCGGCACGTTGGATGTCTCGTAAAACCTGTTTGACAAGGTCAAAGTGAACTCCGCCAGTTCTAGATACGCGAAGATCTAGCAAAGGCCGCAATTTCTCATTTCAGGCATATATGCCCTCAATTATTACAATACGAGAGCTAGGGACCTCCACTGTCCTGTTAGAAGCTTGCGAATGACCAAGAATATACAACAATATCAGAAGACACGCGAGCAACTAAAATTATTCACAAGGCACAAAAAGAAGAAGTGTAGACATGATGAACCTCATCTAGGAGTCAGTTAAATTTCGTATCACATCAACAATAACATAAGCAAGTCAACAGTAGAAATAGAATTTAAGGAGGATGGGAAGTCAACATGGCAAAGGATTTTCCACATCATGCACAAATGCACTACCTGTAACCTATGTGAGAGCTAGATTTGAAATCATATATTGCGACCTCAACAGCCTTCCCCGCTTTTAGGCCATGTATGTTTTCAAGCAATGTCTCAGGATCTGTCAGGCGTGGATCTGTTTCAAAGCATTACAGCCGTTGCAGTGAGTGCTCTGATCTATAATTGGTAACTAAATCTAATTCTAATAAGCTCTTACATGTATTAGTAATGTGCTTCTAAGTCTCCAAACAAAGACTTCCTTTCTTCACCACAGTCAAGGGCCTCAAAACAAACATGTAAGTAACTAATACCAACAATAAAAAGAGACACAGAATCATAGGCATAGTAATTATAACAACAAAGGGTGCCCAGGTGAGGAAGTTCTCCAACTTCTGCAAATGCAGTAAATATGTGGTCTGATCTAAAATTGAGCATTGTGGGATACTCTGCTAGAGTCGAAATACTAATGAAAAACTCATATAAGTGCTTAACCCACAGACAGTACTCTTCTATATAATCAGCAAACAAAGAATAGTACGCATGTCCAGAAAATGAAAAAAATTAAAAATTAAAAGTCAATCTCATTCTCATTCTGTATTGAATATTTAAAGGATTTTTATGCTACCTTGTACTTGGAAGCCTTGTGGAAGAAAGAGCTATTACTATCTTCATTTTTCCCCCTGTTCCTCTAATGGTTAATCAGCTTTCTCAAAACCATATAGGATCAGCATGCCCAAACTCCACCATGCATTTCTACGCACATTTACAGAATCCAAGTATATTAGAAATTTTATAGAACTAAAACAATACAGCCTAATAAATAATCTATCTTGAAAAGACATTCAAATTAGAACTGATGAAAGGATCCCATTTTAGAGAGTTCTGTTACAAAGATATAAATATTATCTTCATGAGAAATTCTTTTGTGCAATTTCTCTAATTACATCCACATGAATTAATTAGATGCATTGCCAAAGGCAAGTTTTCCATAGCCTCAAGTACTTTCAGTTATGCATGATACAGTTATAAGCATTCTATTACATTAAGGAAGGGAGGCTTTAAGCATATGTATCACACAATAAGCACAAATATAAATAAGAATAGCAATTATGAAATGAGTTACCACATCTTCAATCTTAAATCAGTCGCGTTTTCAGATGCTGGAAATAATTTTTTTGTGGGGTTTGCATCTATATAATATAAACATGGGGATATTGATGAAATCACATTGCTTTCGTCAATTTTCAAATGAAATAGAATGGGAAAGAAATTGAAACCATAGCTGGAAAAACCAAAACCCAAAACGGTGATGTATGATGGTCGAAAAGCTGAGAGACCGACAAAAAATAAATGAAACAAATTCGAAGCCATCGTAGAATACCTGGACTCATCAGTTTACTCAATTTATGTTCAAATCGAGCATCAACTTCTTCCCATCTCCCTCTTCTTCTTCCTCCTCCTCTTCTTTTCTTTTCTTCTATTTAAACAAAATCCAAAAGCAAAAACAGGTTTTATTAAGTGTAATCAAACAGAAACCCAGCATAGACTGAAAATTGAACCGAAAACCACCTTATAATACGCTGGGGGGTGGGGGGGGGGGGGGGGGGGGGGGAGATGTAGCGGGGGAGGATGCTGAGTCGTCGTGGGTGCTCCAGGACGGCACCCCCGTTGATGAGGCGGGAGGTAGGATGACTGCTGTTGCCGTCAACCGGCTGAAGCGGATGTTCCGGTTGCCTGGCGTGGTGAAGTTGCTTCCGCCGACGGCGGAAGAGAAGGCCTCGATCTTGCCAGCGGGCCTTGCCGCTGTGCATGAGGCGATATTCCGCCAGGGAGTGACCTTCCCGCTAGTGCCAAACCTTCAAATTTTGGTGTGCGAGTTTGGCGTTGCCTTTGGGCAGATCTGCCCCAACATGTGGAGGTTGATGTTGGCGCTGAACTTGCTATGGCGGTTGTCGGGTTGCGAGGGACTGACTATGGCGGAGGTGCTGCATTTTTACGAACTGGTGTACGTGAAGCCCCAAGGTTGTAGAGGGCAGGTAAACCTGAGTCGCCGGCAGGGAGCGCCAAAGCTGATTGAGAACCTAAGAGATTCCATGTCCTATTGGCGGGGGACCTTTTGTGTTGCCATGACGGGGTGGGAATACCAAGCGGGGTCCAACGAGGGGGAGCCGACGTTTAGGATTAAATCGGAGTTTCAGCCTATCCGAGGTTGTCTGTCGGTCTCCGCTGAACATGACTGACGGGGTTTTTTTTTTACACAGCCTTGTATTCTGTACTGACAATTACCCTTTTTTTTTTTTTGCGAAGAAGAGTGTCGCGTGGCGCGTATCAGAGGTTGCTGGCGGAATCGCAACTTGCTGGATTTTCGTCTTCTTACTGGCTGGGAGTTGTTGGTCGATCAACAACTGACTCATGTCGTTGGTAAGTACTCTCCGCCATACCGCACCCTTGATGGGATTGTCTCATGCTGACTGGTTGTTTTTTTTTTTTTTGGTAGAAACTCCGCCGGGAAACAAAGCGAGCCGTGACGCCTTTGCGAAAGCCATGGACCGCGCTGAAATTGACAACTTCCTGAAAACCATGTACGCTTCCGGGCTGGAGGCTCAGAAGACGGTGGTGAACCCAGAGACGCTAGCGCTAAGCCCGTTTGAGGTTCCGGTGGTGCTATCCATGCCGCACCACTCCTATCTTGGCGGTGACGGGCTGCCTGCCGCTCAGGCGGCGACTGGTGCGATAAGCGAGGAGGTGCCGCAGAAAGAGAGGGCGCCAGCCACCCGAGGCGGGGTGCACAAGAAAACAGTGTGCCCAGCGGAGGACGTCACCATTGAGGGGTTGGATCCGCCGACGAGGGGCTCGAGACCTGCCCCCCTGGAAGCACGCGGGTGATTCAGCGAAGAAGCCGTCAGAATGACTCCGGCGGGGAAGAGGAGGATGCCGTGGAGATCACTGAGGCCCACCAGCAAAAGAAGGCTCGACAGGCTCCGCCCGAGGTTCCTGCGGATGTGGCGAAAGAGGCGGCCACGAGCGACCTGGACTCATTTGCCACGTACGCGGAGTTCCTGAATGATGGTGAGCGGGAGTTTCTGTATCATCTCTGCGAGCGGTTGGGGTTCGGCGGCTTGGAGGGGATTGTACGGTCGACCGTCGTTGACCAATCGCCCTTCAGCACGACATTTGGGCACATCTCTGTTGGGCTGCACGAGATGTTTCTGGCGGAGTCGAAGCAGCCCCGGGTTGAGAGGGAGCTCAGGGAGGAGGTGGCGGGCCTGCATAGGGACTTGGGGGAGGCCCAGGAGAGGTTGGCTGATATGGAGCATCACTTGACAAAGGCCGACTGTGACGCAGCAGATGCCCGTGGCAAGCTGGCCGTCACCATTGAGCGGGACCTGGAACGGAACGAACAATTCTCTAAGTTGGAGCAAGATATGTCCCTGCTCCAAGATCGGGTGGCCGCCAAAGATAAAAAGGTTGAGATCCTTCAGCGGGAATCTGCCGCTAGGCTGGCCGAGGTTAAACGGCTGGAGGGTGAAGTCGCCCGCCTGAGTGCTGAGGGGAGCCGCGCTGCGACCGCCGCTGTGGAGTCGTACAAGCAGTCGGCGGAATATAAGAAGGCGCTGACCGAAGCGGCGAAGGCCGGTGCCCTGGCCAATGTGGAAATGCTGCAGCAGAAAGGCGCCATTGACTGGGCAAAGGCGTCCATGCCGGTCGTGCCGCCAGCTAAGGATGCTCCGTCGGCAGCAAAGGGTGTTGGCCCCTCTCAGGTTGATGGTGCCCGCTCGGGTAGCGGGGAAAGTGGCGCTTGCCCGGCGGATGACTCCCAGCGGACTCCTACCCAGTCGGAGGTGTCCCGTGCTGGGTTTTTGGCGGGCCATACCCGGGCGGATGGTACAATAGAGACCCCGAGTCCTACTGCCCGCGGATCTGACCAGACAAGCCGCCAACAACCGCCGCCGGACGCTGAAGGTGGAGATGCCGAAGGAAACCTAGCCAACCCCGCCAACCCTTGAAAGATGGAAGTGAAACTATTTTTGTAGCCGCTGAGGCGTAATTATCTGATGTAATGAAATTTTTTTCTAAGTATATGAAATTGCGGAATTTGGTTATGTTTTTTTTTTAATGTCTTGTACCGCTAGAGTTTTGACAATTTTGCCTTTTGCCAACGAATGAAACATTAAAGGAATTAAAATTGGTCCAAGTGCACAATGTAGCGGACGTGGTCCGCTGACTGGAGTTGCCAGTTGCCCCTTGGTGCTAGACTTGGTAACAATGGTTTGAATAATTCCTCGTTTCATTGATAGCTACCTGAACAGCGTTTACAAAAGCGGGGTCGTACCCGTTGGGTAGCTTCCCTTAGCTAAATATTGAACAAAAAATTTAGCTAAGTCAAGATGCTCTTGGGTAGCGGCAAGACTATTTGTGGTAATACCGAAGGTGTTCGGTATTCCAAGGGTGGGTCGTTGTGACGCCATCCTTGTCCATTAAGTAGAAGGTGCCTGGGCTAACGACTTCTATGATTTTGTATGGACCTTCCCAAGTAGGGCGGAGTTTGGTTGGCGGTGGTATGACTTCCCTCATTACCCAGTCCCCCAGTTGGAGGTTGCGAATTTTGACCCTGGCTTTGTAGAAACGCGAGACCCGCTGCTTGTTTTGCAGGTTGTGCAGATGGGCTGTGTGTCGTTTTTCCTCTAGGAGATCCCTGTCAAGGTTGACTCCGTCGTTGTTGGTCTCTGGGCAGTAGCCTTCGACCCTAGCGGTTGGTTGAGTGACCTCGATAGGAAAGACGGCCTCAGTTCCGAACATCATACAAAAGGGGGTCTCACCAGTGGCGAAAGTTGGGGTTGTTCTGATGGCCCATAGAACTTCCGGGAGTTTCTCCGCCCACAAACCCTTGGCCCTGTCGAGTTTCTTTTGTAACAGCTTCTTGATTATCTTGTTTGCGGCTACGACCTGGCCTTTAGTTTGCGGGTGAGCGACGGATGTGAAAGGCATCTTGGTACCCAGGTTGGCGGTGAAAGAGATGAGTTCCTTGTTATTGAACTGTGTGCCGTTGTCTGTGATGATTGTATGCAGGACCCCGTAGCGACAGTAGATGTTCTTCCAGAGGAAGTGAATTACTTTAGAGGTAGTTATTGCCGTCAAGGGCTCCGCTTCTATTCATTTGCTGTTATAGTCGATAGCAACAATGATGTATTTGAACTGGCCCTTTGCGGTTTGGAATTTTCCCATCAAGTCCAGGCCTCACGTGGAGAGAATCCATGGACCGATGATGACCGACAATGGTTCCGCCGGGGCATGTGGAAGATCATCATATTGTTGGCATTTGTGATAAGATTTCGATACCTGCCAGGCGTCGTCACCGAGTGTAGGCCAGAAGTATCCCTGTCGCATTGTGCGATTGGCCAAGGATCTGGCACCCGAGGTTTCCACATTCTTCGTCGTGTATCGTTGCCAGCACGACCCTTCCCTCCTCTGGGGTTAGACAGCGTAGGTTGGGGTGAGTGAATCCTTGCCGGTAAAGTTTTTGGATGTTGTAGCGGGTTGCCCTCGGCTTGACTTTGTCCTCTGGCAATGTCCCATTGCGTTTGTATTTGATAATCTTGTCCATCCAGCTAGGACTGACCTCGATGTTGAAGATCTCCGTCAGGATTTTTGTGATACTTGGCCTGTGGAGACACTCTACTCTTGTGTCCGCTGGACTTTGGTGTGGCTGGGCGGTTGCCAGTCTTGCTAGTGAATCAGCCTTGGCGTTATTTTCCCTAGGGATTTGTGTGATGGTGTGAAATTTGAATTTTTAAAGCAGTGTCCTGACGTACCCTAAGTATGCTGCCAACTGCTGGTCCTTGGCCTGAAAGCTGTCGTTGACCTGGTTAACGACTAACTGAGAGTCGCTGAATATGTTGACACTGTCGGCCCCTGAATCGATGGCCAGGAGTAGGCTGGCAATGAGTGCTTCATACTCTGCCATATTGTTGGAAGCCTTGAAGTTGAATTTCAACGCGTACTCCGCATTCAGCCCCCCAGGACCTGTCAAGATGATTCCGGAGCCGCTGGCCTTGGCGCTAGAGGAGCCGTCCACGTGCAGGTTCCAGTCTGACTGCTGGGGAGCTGGCTTTTCAGCGGTTATCATTTCCGTTACGGGTGGTGCATCGATTTTGGATTGACGCTCGGTGAGCTCAGCAATGAAGTCTGCCACCACTTGGCCTTTCATGGCGGTTCTCGGCTTGTAATTGATGTCAAACTCGCTGAGCTCAATGGCCCACTTGCTGAGGCGCCCCGAATGCTCAGGGTTCTGCATTACCTGTCTCAGCGGTTGATTGGTTAGCACATGGATTGTGTGGGCTTGGAAGTACTGGTGGAGGCGTCTGGCGGCAACGATGAGTGCGAGAGCAAGTTGCTCCAAGGGAGGATACTGTGTTTCCGCTCCATTCATGCCTCTGCCTGCATAGAACACTGGGAGCTCGTCCTAGTTTTCCCGCCGGACGATGGCGCAGCTTACCGCCGACTGAGATACCGCTAGGTATATGTATAGTGTTTCGCCTTGTACGGAAATGGAAAGGAGTGGAATTGCCGCCAGGTAATCCTTCAAGCCCTGGAACGCCGCCTGGCACTCTGGGTTCCAGTCGATGACTTTCTTGTGGGTTGTTTTAAGGACTTTGAAGAATGGGGCGCACCTGTCTGTCAGTCTGGAGATGAATCGAGACAGGGCAGTTAGCTTGCCCTGGAGGCTTTGGACGTGCACCTTCCATTCTGGGTCCTTCAAGTCGAGGATGGCTTGCACCTTGTTAGGGTTAGCCTCGATGCCTCGTTCACTGATAATATAACCCAAAAATTTGCTGGCGGTAACGCCAAAGAAACATTTTTCTAGGTTGAGACGCTGGGAGACGTAGGCCAAGAAGATGTTTATTATGATTTTGAGGTTTGCCACATGTCCATTGGCCTTTATACTCTTGACCAACATGTCGTCTACGTAGACCTCGATTATCCTGCCCAGATACTCCCCAAACATGGTGTTCATCAGTCGTTGATAAGTTGCCCCTGCATTCTTCAGACCGAAAGGCATAACATTGTAACAATACAGGCCTTTGTCGGTAGTGAAGGTGGTGCATTCTCGGTCGTCGGGATGCATCCTGATCTGATTATAGCCGGAGAAAGCATCCATCAAGCTGAGGAGCTCGTGTCTAGCGGTTGCGTCAACCAATTGATCAATGCGGGGTAGTGGGAAGCTATCTTTTGGGCATGCCTTGTTAAGATTTTTGAAGTCGACACACATCCGCCACTTGCTGCTAGCCTTTTTTACCATAACCAGGTTGGAAATCCACTGGGGATAGATGACTTGGCGGATGAACCCAATGCTCTGCAGCTTGGCAACTTCTTCTCCTATAGCAAGGTATTTCTCTTCGTCGAAGGCTCTGCGCTTCTACTTGATAGGGTAGGAGGATGGTTTGATGCTCAACTTGTGCGTGATGATTTCAGGGGAGATACCTGACATGTCGGCATATGACCAAGCAAAGACAGTAGCGTTGTCACGTAGGAACTGAGTGAGTTCCGCCGCCAGCTCTGGGTCTAATTGAGCGCCTATGCGGACTGTCCTCTCAGGGTGCTCGTCAGAGATGCTGACAACCTTTAATGATGTTTCTGGGTTGACCGGCTCCTTCTTTACGTACTTCTTTTCGTCATCCCTGGGATCCTCGAAGATATTTGGTGGCGGAACCTGACTCCCTACCACGAGGATCTCATGGCAGCGGGATGATCGTGCTATGGTAGTTGAATAACATTCGCGTGCCAATTGCTGACTTCCCCTGACACTGCCTGTGCCGTTGGGTGTGGGGAACTTCATGAGCAGCATGTATCCGGCGATGATGCACTTGAGCTTGTTGAGTGCTGGCCGACCAATGATGGCGTTATATGAGCTGAAACAATCGACAACTATGAACTCCGTATGTATCTCCTCCATACATGGACTAGTACCGATAACTAGCCGCATGTAGTCAGAACCCAGTGGTTGCGTGACGTCACCGGAGAAACTGAGCAGTGGTTCATGATCTTGGAGTAGTTTTTTGTTTCGCTTAAGGTCGTTGTAACAACCACTGAATATAACGTTGACAGCGGATCCGCTATCTACCAGGATCCTCCCGACTGACATTTTGCCGAGAATGGTGTCGATCAAGAATGGGTCGTCATGGGGCAGATGTACTTCGCGTTCCTCCTCCTCTGAGAAGGTAATGGGCTCCCAACCAGACTTTAGGAGTTTTGCGGATCTTTCGTAGCGGATGTTGCAGACTTCCTTTGGGTGATTAGCTCGTGCATAACGCTTTCTTACCCTGTGAGACATGTTGGTGATTGGAGCACCTCCGTCGATGGTGTTGATGCGGCCTAAGGGCTCAATGTCGGCGATCACAGGTGGCGGTTGGCGCACCTTGAATTGCTTCATCTTGCCATCACGGTACAAGGTCTCAATGCCTTTTTGAGAGCATTGCAGTTGTTGGTATTGTGACCGCTATCCACGTGGTATTTGCACCACCTGCCGGTGTTTCTTGGCTTTCCCGCCTTTGGGTATCTCCCCGGGGATGGCGGTGGGATCTGATCCTTGCACTGATTGTATATTTCCTCATACAAGGCTGTGAGGACCGTAAATACTGCGTACCGCTGAGAGGACTCCGTCGATTTATTGCGGTTGTCCCCATGGGCACTCGAAGAACCAATTCATTGCCTCATTGTCCAACGTTGCGCTGAACAGGTGGTATAGGGTGGCATCATCGAATCCTTTGTTGTTGGTGACCTTCTTGAAGGTGTCCATATGGACGAAGGGGTCAGTCTTACCGCTGTAATGTGACATTTTTGGAGTCTTTGCGTACGCTGGTTTGACAGCCTGTAGGATTGCAGCAGTGAATGGTCCTGGCCTGGACGCAAAAAGTGGATTTGTAATTGGGTTAACCTTTGCTCTAACTGCTGCATCCTTTCCAGTATTTGAGCAGTTGCGTCGCTAATGGGCCTGGCCGGGCACTCCGCTGGACTGATCCTCGCCTGGGAGCGGGTGGGTTTCCCTCGGTTCTTACCCTTGGTCTCGAGCGGTGGGGCTGCAGCGATGATTCTGCCCCCTGCTCTAACATTAACCGGGGCACGGGGGGCGGCCCCATTCCCAATAGCTCTAGTGGGTCCAACGGGACCTGCATATGTACAACTGGTGTTGGTATTAATGCGCCGGTACTAGGTCGGCTGTGCCTGGTGCTCCTTGACTGTTCGCTCCGTGCCGGGTTGGCGGTTGCCTCCAGCGTTCTTCTTAGTTCATCAAAACGTGATACCAATGTGGCCACCTGCTTTTGGGCCTCGGCCTTTTCTTTGCGCTCTTGTTCACGTTCTTTGTTTGCCGTATGAAGGTCCGCCAGTGCCAGCTCATATAGAGAGGTGAGGTCTTGGCCTGGTGGGTGGCTGCTGCTTGGGTTTGTCTCACCTCCAGGTTTACCGAGGTGCTGAATAGTGCGCGGTTGACGTTTACCGCCGAGCGGGTAGGTTGGGGGATGGCTGACTGGTCTGCCTGCTCTTCAGCGTTTTCCCCGCTACCGTTAGTCATGGTGATTGTGGCGGGATGACCTTTTGTTCAAGGGTTCCCATGGACGGCGCCAATGTTAATGTTCAAAGTCCGGCGGTAGCCGATCTTTCGTTTAACGCGGATCCGGTGGGCGGACCGCTACTCTAAAGATTTGATGGCCTCCGCTAGCTGTCACACGAGAGACAAGGTGTCACACGGAGACCACGTTGGGCGGTCTTCACTTCTCCGATGCCTAAGTCAGTCAACACGTATAGGCAGCATAACAATAAATGAGTAGTAAATGCGTAATTAATGAGGAGAGAGGAGAGAACCTTTTATAGGTGAGGAGGAGGTTGATCTTCTTCTAGTTTTCGATGTGGGACTGATGTGCTTTGATTCCCAGCGTCTGGAGCTTCTGATGCTATCTTGGCATGGCGCGTGACGGTGCTTCAGCGGTGATTTGGGGGTGATCCAGGGCTCGGGTGGTAGCCCGCCTGGCTATGGCTTCGCAGGTCACTCCTTTGGTGAGAGTCGGTACCTCTGGCGGTACAATGAGCGTGGCTCATTACAGCTAATTATGCTTGTTCTGGCACATGTAGGTACAGGGTATCTCTCTAACCCACACAAAGGTCATTCCCAAACTAGCTAAGTGTTCACCATGGGTAAAAACTGTGATATCTTGGAGGTCTACAGAATAGACCATAGTCGCTATATCTTCGAACAATGCAGAGATTATTGCTCTTCACTAAGTGGTTTGTGATTGTATATGGATTGGATCCATAATTACACATGTTCGAACAATTGTGGTTTGAAATCTACCATAGATGAGTCTACAAGCATTTAGGATAATGCTGCTTGTTTTGAACAAATGAAGCAAGGCTACATCAAAAGCGACAATACCAAGCATAATCAGCAACAACAGACTCTCCTCAAGATCAAACTGAACTAGGTTCGATCTGAGGACAGTATGGTAGACTTGCTCACTAAGTCATTGCCTAAATTCCACTTTCGAGAAACATATTGGTAGCATCGTTTGCGGAAGTTTTCCGAACTCCAATGACCGTAGTCATTAGGGGGAGATGCAGACATCAGGGGGAGGTGTTTACATGTATGGTCTCGAAACGTGAAGGGTGTGTTGTGCTCTTTTGCCCCTTCGACCGAGGTTATTTTTGTCCCACGGGGTTTTTGTTACTCGGCAAGGTTTTTAATGAGATAACGAGAGGAGCACCACGTTTGGGCGACACAAGAGGGAGTGTTTTAGTAAATCCAGAATATGTACCTGGCCCAAACTCTAGGTTACTTGAACTAGTTGTGATAGGGTTTTGAATTAGAGATATTCATAGATATCCAATTAATTGTACAATTATTTTTCCTTGTGCAACTCTGATTTTATGTCTTGTAATCCTCTATATAAAGAGACCCCTATTATCAATGAAAGCACGACTCAATTCTCTCCCAAACTACCTTAAACAAACCCTTTTTTTCCGTAAACAAAGAGTACATCAAAACTCTTTGCAATTCTCTGTAACACTGCTCGCCAGGCACGCAATTGTGGTACTCACAGTGTGATTATACTGAGATCTTTGATAGAATATAGCAATAAGCAGTCTGCCTGCACTTAAGCACAACACACCCGAAATAATAACAACACATTTGAGCAAATAAGTACCCAAAGCACCTCCTGGATCCCAAATCCAAATATGAAAAGAAATCAATCCAACCACTGGGTTCTGTCTCGGGCCCAAAGCCATCCCTGCCCCAAGCCCACAGCCTTATACTAGGCACCCAGAAATCTGATATGGGCACCCAATCAAGGCAGGACCAGGCGCCGAAGCAGAGGACTGGTACCGTCGCTGCCCTTTGTTGCACCTCTGATCGCCGCACGCCTGGAACCAGCCCGCCCTGCAGCGCCTCCATCCCAGATCGCGCCTTCACCGTCAAAGGATCTACATGAGGATATCCTCGGCCACACAATCTGACCGTCCCCGTCACCATCCCAGATTGCGCCTTCACCGTCAAAGGATCCAGATGATGACATCCTCGGCCACACAATCTGACCGTCCCGTCACCGTGCCGACGACTGGTGGTCTACCCCATCGCCATAGTAGCCGGTCAGCAACAAAAACCATCAATTCCTGTCTGTTGGACCAGAGGCAGCACCGATCTGAGGTCGGAGATGAACATCGACTCAGGTCTTCGCCACACCGGCCAACGCTGAAGAGAAACACGAGCAAAGAAACCGCTAGTGCCCTCATCATCACCATCCTACGACGAATAGCCTCGCCACTGCTAAGCGATCGGAGGATCCTCGGAAGGATCACCGCCGCTCGCTGCTCCGCTCAAACCCTAGGGTTTGCTCTTTTATCTTTGTATTATTGTTACTAAACCAAAAAATATATACGTGTCATTTTGAATTGTCACAACATGATTGTTTACTGGTGTTTAATGATTTTTTTTATTGAGAAGTAAGAATGGTATTAATGTTAAAAACAGAAATAAATAAAACAAAATATTAACATATTGTTGATAGTAGCAGCATTCTAACTTGAGACCAGCCCTCACATTTATTTACCTACCATTGCATCATGACAACCTTTTGTTTTGTTTTGTTTTGTTTTGTTTTTGAACCAACCAATTCTCATTCAACTCAAGCCACAATGACACAAGTACATGACAACCTTTTGTGTCAATATGAAACCACAAACAAATATAATGAAAATCTCACTGGGGCACGGGGATCCACCGTGCCCAACATGGCTTAGGCCCGGCCTTAGTGATAGCCCAGGGCCGTAGAAGAAATGGGGCACCAATTCTAAAAGCCCAGTGTATATATTAGTGTATATATGTGTTTGCTGAGAGGGCATGTTTGGAATGATATAGGAAAAAAAAAAACTGATCAGAAAAACTAAAAAGTCAAAGAAGTTGTATTTAATTAGGGTGCTGCTATTTACACACCCCCTCTATTTTTCTATTACTTTAATTCAAATTTTTTTTAACAAATTACCCTATCTACTCTCTCTTGTAATTCTGTTTTTTTTCTTTTTATTTGGCAATTCAATTATGAATCATGAATCAAACATCATTACACAATAAATCAAATTTTTTTTTTACCTATAAATGAAGGAGAAATAATACTTTCATTGAGTGGAATGACCTGTATTATTAACAAGGAATATGTTATCCAACTGAATCTAAATTGCGAAATTTGTCCTCATACTTTGCAAAGCACCAAACTCAATGCTTGTTTGTTTATGATTCTTAATCTAGGTGCATAATCCTCATATCAAAGAAAATATGGAATCAACATTTTATCCACTATAGCAATAAGCTTTCACACTGCAGCCGATGACGTAAACAAAATTTGGAGATGCTCTACGTAATATTGAATGACTAGTTAGAGAAATTTTGATGGAAAAGAAAA